>VKOC01049052.1:0-16615 GCA_009364415.1 Spea multiplicata
GGTGTGGTTTCATGGCACTTCAGTAACTACTGTCAGATATTTTAGGCAGGAATTTTATATTTCAGTATATTACATGAACACAAAATGGAGTCAGGGCCATTTTGTTTTCCTTAATCATATAAAGGATTTTTTTCTTGTTTTCTCTATTTTGAGAATAAAGAAGCTTTTATGAATATTGCTGTTTCAACAAGTATTTCCTAAGTCGTTTATATTCTATGGGGAAATTTAAGGAGTAGAAGCTACTTATCTCTAGGAATGCAAATTCTAATTCTAATACACATTTCAGATGTCTTATGTAATTGTCTTAAAGTTATTTCTTAGACTGGAGCGTCTCTTAGAGGTCAATAATGGAAATACAATAGTGTAAATATGCTAGGAAGTTTTAATTATAATGAGTAAAATCCACAATTATGACAATAGGTTGAGATTATGGTAATAAACCCTGTCTTTAGAAGTTTATGTTTTAAACAAAGGAGGACCCATACAATTGAATTTTGGACATCACATGATTTTGGCACCATATTTTACTCTCATAATTACTTTGAGTATCTAACATTCTTCTGGCAAATTGCAATTTTATGGCAGTAATATAACTTTAAGAAGAACTTTAAGTTTTAACTTTCCACTTAATTTTTTCACTGAACCTGGATTGACCAGGTGGGCCACAGCAACAAGTGGTGGTAAATATAATGGTTTCATTATCCTGAACAGAGGTACATTTTGTCTGCTTCAATATAGAAGAATTTATTCCCTTCTTTGGGGAAATAGTATATGACATTATTATAACCCATAATAATGACAATAATGTAAAAGACATTTATACCTGTAACTGAAGTTTGACATTATTTGCATCTATTAGAAATTTCACTTATACTCTTTAGACATTATTAAATTATTTTTAATTGTAGTATTAGTAACACTGATACAGACTCATACAGACACACCGACACCCAAACACACACACCAGGACAGGCTCTGACACACTGACAGCCAGACACACACACACTGGGACAGGCTCTGACACCCAGACACCCAGACACACCCACCAGGACAGGCTCTGACACCCACCAGATGGGATAAGCTACAGCAATACAAATATTTATATAAAGTATTTTCCACACTGCTTTGTCATTGACCCCCCTTTTTGTGTTTTTGCCCCTTTTGCCCTTTTGTGTAATGGCCCCAGTTCCACCCTTGTCTATTGATGTCGCCAGCATAGATAAAATGCTGCCATGTAGTATGAGGGGGCAGCAAATTTACACTAGTATGGGGATGTATATCTGACTAGTTCCTTCCATGAGTCTATACATCCCTGCTCATTCATTCACTTATTGACAGATACTCATTCATTCCCTCAATTATGCATACTCATTTATACACTCTCCCCCCACCCCCTTACCTGAACTGCAGATCACTCTGTGCCGCTCGCAGACTTCTGCAGCAGCAGTTGCATCCCTCTGCGTTCCTCGTACTCTGTGCGAGCACTTCTCTTGTATCACCCGGGAAAGCAGGAATGGAGCGGAATCATGTGACATTATGTCACGTGACTCTGCTGGGTTCCTGTTTGTCTTTGGTGCACAGCGAGCAACGCACAGGTAAGCAAAATCAACAATCATCTCCTAAACTTCAATGGTGTTGCTAAAATGGCTCGATCACGAGGCACTCAGCGACACCAAACACATACCCCAGGACGCCCTGTGACTGCTCCGGAAAGCGGTCACAACTGCCACTGCGAGTTATTTTGCCACTCGCAAGATGGCGGCACATCATGTAAAAAAAATAACAAAGTTGGAAAAGTTTGCCAGAGGGTCTCCAGACCCTCTAGAGAACTCTGGCTCCACTTGAATCTGGTTGAATACAGGTACTGCTTTCAACCATGCAAGTCAATGAAGCCCAGCTTTCTAATCAAAATATGAAAAAAAAGCTTAAAAAAGTGGTAACATTTAAAAATAATTATGCATCAGAGGAACCATCCAGTTCCAGCAAAATGTTAAAAAAAGAAAAAGAATAAAATAAATAAAAAAATAAAGTTTATTGTTATGAGCAAGTGCTTAAGTTAATGCTGTGTCGTAGATATGGATCTGCAATGTACATATTATGTTTTTAAATGTATTACTCATTTATATATATTTGAAAAAGTAAGATAAAAAATAGCACTGTATCTTCCCAAAAATCTTGACATGGAAAGAGTTAAAGTAAAAGCATTTCAAATACCCAAGGGGTGTCAGAGCCGGGCTCAAAGATAGGGCATAGACACAGACTGGGTGGAAAAAAGCTCACTTTCCAAATGTGGCCTTTTAACCCCCAAACACTCGACAATCCAATGCATGTGTGGTACATCACTGTACTCAGGAGATGTTGCTGAACACACGTTGGGGTGTTGTTTGCTAGTGATGTATACCTGGAGCTATAAATTGATACCCGAAGTACAATATGTGTGAAAACAATAAAATAAAAATACTACCACAAACTTTGGCAAAGGCTGGTGGTAGAATCTTATGCATGGAAAGGGTTAAAATACTAGCATTTGAAATACCTTGGGGTATCTTGTTTTCAAAAATATATGGTTTGATGGGGTAAATTGAATTAGCCGGCTTCAAAGGTGGCCCCTATTAGGAGATGGGGGCAGTAGGACCAGATGTAAAAGTTCCAAGTTAAAAAATGTGCACTTCCTAAATGTGGTGTTTTACCTCCCAAACAACCCGACAAAGCCATGCATGGTATCGTTGTACTTAGGAGATGTTGCTGAACACATTTTGGGGTGTGTGATGTATACCACGAGCTGTAAATCCATACCTGAAGCGCAATTTTTGTGATAAAAAAATACACAAAATAAATTACTACCACAAAGTTTGACAAAGTGTGGTAGTAGAATTAGTGCATGGAAAGGGTTAAAATACCAGCATTAGAAATACCTTGAGGTGACTAGTTTTCAAAAATATATGGTTTGATTGTGTTAATTGCATTGGTCGGCTTCAAAGATTTGGAAAAATTGTTTTGAAATAGCAAAACGCTACTTGTACTTATTGCATAATAACTTGCAGAAAAAAAGCAAAAAACATAAAAACATTGGTTATTTCTAAACTCAGGAAAAATAGTAATTTAGCAGGTTTTTTCATTAGCTTTTTTGGATGAGTAAAAGATTTTTAATGGGAAATTAGATAATATGATCAAAACAATGGTATCTGAAGAAAACCCTTCTTGTCCTGAAAGAAAATCAATATATAACTTGTGTGGGTACCCTAAATGAGTGAGGAGAAAATTACATCTAAACACGAGCAGCGCAAATGTGTTAAAACAGCCTCGGTCCCAAAGGGTACAAAAGGTAAAAAACAGCCTGGTCCTTAAGGTGTTAATGGCTGCATGTTGAGTTATTTTGAGGGGGCAGCAAATTTACACTTTTATACACAGGCAGTAATAAAGTACAAAAAGGACAGGATATGGTAACAGGATGGCAGGACACAACGACTGGGGAGCTGGTATAACCAAGCAATGATTGATTTGCTTTGCGCACTTTTATAGGGCCATTTGTGCAATAACGCCAACAGATGACGTTTTGTATGGGGAATAGGTGTGCACGCTCTGTTCCAT
This sequence comes from Spea multiplicata, assembly GCA_009364415.1. NCBI lineage: Eukaryota > Metazoa > Chordata > Amphibia > Anura > Pelobatidae > Spea > Spea multiplicata. The sequence goes on from VKOC01049052.1 coordinate 3,592, forward strand.
GTACACACGTACTAGTAGTAGGCGTGCGTGCATGTCACATATGCGTGCCATCCTACATAGTAACATAGTAACATAGTTCATAAGGTTGAAAAAAGACCAAAGTCCATCAAGTTCAACCTGTATACATATTGTGTCCCTACTGTGTTGGCCTGCAGAGGCCTGTGATGAAGCCTTGGGGTCTAACCACAAACACCCCCCGGCCACCTAAAGGTAAGCCGCAGCTGTGTTTGCAACACTCATTTGTTCTTAATCGCGCTCTTTCACATTCACACTCACTTTCTCACACTCTCTTACTCATATCAGTCCTATAACGCTTTTCCTGTTTAACTATTGCAAGTATGCAGGATAAACTCATCTATCCTGATAGGAAAATACATGTAGTTATAAGGGATAATGTAAACTTTAAAAACTGCAAATATAAAACCAATGTTAATAAAATAAAAACAATGACACATATTTCTTTGGAATAACCAGGCCGTGGACTTTTATTTAGTTTAACCAATTCACATATTTCACAATAACAATCTTTAACAAAACTCTTGGCCCAAACCCAGAGTTTAACCTCCATATATAATTTACACAACATATATATAAATACAATGCCTACCGCCCTAAAAGACAACCACCAAATAACCAGTTCATCCCATGCGGGACAACTTTAACCCCAATAAAAGTACACGACATAAAAGGTCAGTAGAACAGCCAGCAGTTCGCCTTGTGGCATGAAGAAACCGGCCCCCTCAGCCCCTCTATTTATAGCGCAAATTCGCGCCTTTTGCACAGTGTGAGGTGTCCTCGAGACGCCTCGAGACGAAGGCGGCAAATCACTAAACAGCTCATGCGCACCCCGAAATTTCTAACTTATATAACATAGCTTTTTTTTTTTTAAACTTCCCAGGCTGAACTTTTGAACTCTCCTATCTAACTAATGGTGACCTTTCTGTGAACCCTAGCTCCTATCCCCACAACTACATGCCGCCCTGTGCTATTTAGGCAGCAGGGCTCTACAGATGTTTAGTTGTAATTTTCTTCTTTTCCCGTTTACTGAACGCACACAAGTATATTTGGGTTTTTTTTTTCAGGATACGAAGGGGATAGGCTGTCATTATTTTGATTGTATCATATCTTTGCAATAAAAAAAGTATAAAATACAGTGAACATTTTTTAGAAAATGGACATTTTTTACCCCATATGGAACATTAAAAATTGTCAGTTTCTAACCAATGGGCCGATATTTGGGGCACTAAATCTTAAAATTTTCATAGTAAAATCTTTTGATATTGTAAGATATTATAGAGGGTGGTATATGTGATACTATTGCACTGTTAATATTTTGGTCCATTGGGGGAATTTTTTTTTACCCATTATAGACTATTGAAAAATGCCACTGTCTAACCAATGAGCTGATATTTGGGGCACTATAGCTTTAAATTTTGTAAGATATTATAGAGAGGGTATATGTGACACTACTTCACTGTTAATATATTGGTCCAATGGGGTTTTTAATTCTTTCCTTGCACACATTTTACCACCAGCCTTTGTCAAAGTTTGCAGTGGTATTTTTTGTGTGTTTTTCCCACACACATTTTAATCCAGGTATAAATTTAAAGCTCCTGGTATATATGACTGTCAAATAACATCTCAATATGTGTTCAGCAACACTGAACACTGGTAAAGTGATACCACCCATACATGGGTTTGTCAGATTAGTTAGGGAGTAATAGGACCATTTGAAGCATGCGCAATTCTGCTCTGGATTTACAAATTGTTACTACAAGACTTTCAGGCATCATTTGCTACCTCTATTTAATTATTTTAAGGACTTAAGTAGGATCCCAGGGGAGATTCTAGAGACATTCATTATCACTCTTCCAAGGCCTAGGAAGACACCTAAAGTTCCTGCAAATTTAAGACCTATCTCTTTGCTAAATATTGATACGAAAATGTATACATGACTGTTGGCCAACCATCTGAACATCATTCTCCCGTCTCTGCTAGATCCTGATCAAGTTACATTCGCTACTGGGTGGCATGCTTCCGATAGCACTAGGTGGTTTATGGATCTCGCACATAATCAAACTAAGGAGATGTCCAAGTGTGCTGATATCCCTGACAGAACTTCATTCGTTAGGTTACAACTGACCAAAACTCGCCAAAATCTGCTCAGTGGCAATTTCCCTAAACTGCAGTAAGAGACCAGTAAAGACAGAGACATGGTAACAGTTAGACTGCTGCTCTTAAAATGATGGTGTTTCCTTGTATCATGAGTCTCCATGGAAAACCAGTTCTGTCATCAATGAACTTCCATCAACTTATTTGGACATCGGCAAGAAGTTCAAAATTCTGTCACTTGCTTCCTACCATGAATAGGTGTCTTAAACTGTGGTATATGTACATTAGAACAAAAATAGATACAGTGGCAGCAATCAAATTGGCCCCATAGATACTCTGGAACTTTTGTTCTTAAAGCATTTCTACCTACTCAGAAGGAGGTTGGGCCTCCAGTGCGGACTGTAATCACATAACAAAGTAGAAAAAACTCCTGTTAGTTATAAACCTATATATACCTAGCTATACCACACAAGCTGCCTTTCATGGACAATGGAAGGCTGAACTAGAAAATATCAAAGTAGAACAGTGGAAAGCAGCATTAGGGTATTGAATAGCATAAACCACTAGAAAACAGGTTCTTTACAGATGGTACTTGGTGCCAACAATAATACAGAAAATTGACCCAAATGCATCTGGAATGTGTTGGAGAAATTGGGAACATCTCATCATAAAGCCACTTTGGTCTAGATTCAGGAAATACCTTTGCCCATGATGTTGCTTTGCTGGACTTTCCCTACAACTTGATACTTAGAAAGAAAAGAAAAATAAACACTATGGTCACAATTGCTAATTACTACCAAGCAAATAATCACATACTAGGAGCGGAAAAGTCCTACCTGAAGTACAATGTACTGGAGTGTCTGACAGTGACACATAGTAGGAGACTGTAAATTCATGCCTGAAATAAAGTGTGGGGGGGGGGACACAAAAAATGACTGTGACGGGACCGACCTTTACCCCGACTGGGTACTCCCGCCAAACGTTGCTTCCTTCGCCCATGGCCACCGGGGCACCAGAGATTAACCCCTTCACTGTCTGTGGCTAGCCAAAACTGTGCTACACAGGGTGGCTATCATCCTGAAAAGGACAATACGCGATCATAGCCGAGAACACAGCTCTTCAGGAATCTCGGTCGTACTGTAGTATACCGAAGTATAGCAATACAGCACCCTACCGCCCTAATAAGGGCAGCACCGAGGCTTACCTCAATAACAGGACAGGACTCGTAGTGAGGTAAAACAGGAACTCTCTTTATTTGGGAACACAGGGATATTTAAGCAGTACAAGGGATTGAATTACATCCAATAGACACACAAGGGAAATACATCCAATAGGCACACAAGGGAATTACATCCAATAGACACACAAGGGAATTACATCCTGCCCTCCTTTGCATATGACTATTACCACTCAGCCCAGTAGGGGGTCTCTACTGTAGTCTGTGTAAGGGGGAGGGGGCAGGACATGTGGCACCTGGACCGGGTGCAAACAAGGGGAACAACCCTTATGCTGCCATAATCACAACATATACTGGAAAATGCAGGTATCACAAACAGTAACTATTACAGACAGTACCGATTAACCCGGGCCTTCACATCTCCCCCCCATAGTCCGACAGACCCGGCTAGACCCCTAACGGGTCGGCTTGGGGCTGTCCGGGAAAGATAGGTGGGCATTAGGTTGTCTCTGCTCCCCAGTCTTTGGAGTGTGGCGCTCTGCACCCGGGCCCATAGTCAGTAGGGAGAAGGCTGGCCCTCAGGCCCCTCCAGAAACCCATGGCATGGAGGCCTCGGTGACAGTCCCCTAGCCCGATTGCTCCTACAAAGGTAGCGCTTACCCGGCAATAGTCTGCCTCTCCCGGTGTGTATACCAGCCGCTGGAGAGAAGTGCCGATTGCCCCTTCTCCCTGGAGGGCACCCAGCCGCTGGGGAGGGATGCCGCCTGCACCCCCTCCCTGGTGCTCCTTCTGCCGCTGGGGAGATGAGCCAACTCCCTTATCTCCCTGGATCCCTGTTGTAGGTGCTGGGCAGAGGCCAGCGCTTCTGCTGGGGCTAAGGGATCTTCGGGTCCGGCCTGCTGCTGGGGGGAGGGAACGGTGTCCCCTGCTACCATCTGCCGCTGAGGAGGGAGGACAGGTTCCTCTGCTCCCGGAATAGTGGGCTGTCGCTGGGGAGACTGGCTGGCTGTGCCATCTCCCGATTATGCAATCAGCCGCTGGGGAGGGATGACGCCTGCACCCCCTCCCTGGCGCTCCTTCTGCCGCTAGGGAGATGGGCCGGCTGCCGCATCTCCCTGGATATCTGTCAGTCGGTGGGGAGGAACGCCGGTTGCCCTTCCTCCCATTATTGGTGACGGCTGTTGGGGAAATCCAGATGATGGGGATGTAGGCGGTGCAGGGCAGAGGTCAGCAACGCTCTCTACAGGTGCCAGCGCTTCTGCTGGTTGGTCCTCATTAGCCGGCAGGGACACTGTGCTGGGGGAAGAGCAGAGGCCAGAAGCACTCTGCCCTGTGGCCGGCTCTTCTGCCGGTCTAGCATTTTGCGGTACTGGGCAGAGGATCGCGTTGCTCTGCCCTGGTGGGTCCCTGCTAGCTGGCGGGGACCCTTCACGGTGGGGCAGGCAGAGGCCAGCGGCACACTGCCCCGCTGCCAGCATTTCAGCCGGAGTAGGAGGGGCGCATGGTGCTGGGCAGAGAACAGCGTCCCTCTGCCCTGTTGCCAGTGCTTCAGCTGGAACTGCAGGATCCGTCGACTCCCGTGTCATGGAAAGGCCGCCTTCCAGCAGCCCTAAGTATTCCATCTCCAGGCACCATTCCCTGTAGACTAGCCCTTCTAAGTCAGCTGCCAGGGTCAGTTCCTGGGAAAGCGGCAGCATTTCCTCGCGGTCCTTGTACAGGTCCCAGAACCTATTGCTCTCTGAACTACCAAAGTCGTCTTCTGCTTCAAAAGCTTCCCAATCTAAGCCAGGGACATAGAGGTCCTCACCTTCCGGAGAATAGTGATTTCCGGACCCCCACTCCTGCTGGGATGCAGCCCAATATAATGCTCGGTATAGGTCCCCGAGCTCGAGCTCCTTCGCCACCAACCTCTCCAGCGTGGCTACTCCCTCCTCAGTGAGCTGCCATCTCATCCGGCGACGCTGCAGCTTAAACAGCTCCCCGAAGCGTTGTTCTGGGGTGGGCAGGTTCTCGCTTCTGCACTTGTACCAGTTTTCCATGGCATCTTCCCACAGCTCTAGCCGAATCAGGGCTCTCCATTCCAGCCTTACTTACTCTGGAATCGCTCCTCCCTGTATCGTCAGGGCGACCTTAACTCGGGTCTCAAAGTCCCCTAACGGAGCTTCCCACTTATACTCATCAGCTCCTCATGACGCATTCCTCTGTAGATCCAGGTCCACCTTGAACTGCCGATCCATTTCCATCACCGTCCTACAGACTCTTTCTGCAGATGGAGTGGCTCCGTAGAATGCCATCCTCCTCTGTAATCTGTTGCGGAACTTCTTTGTTGCCTGTTCCCGACACCGGCTCAGTTCTTCTGCCATAGCTGCCGCCGATGTGGCTGTACCTCTGCGGTCAGCAAGCCTGTTAGTCCCAGTAGTGGTTGGGCTGTCTCTGTAATGAGGAAGCATCCCACCGCTGCCACCAATGTGACGGATCGTCCTGTGCCCCAGACTGGACACATCCGCCCCTCAGCTCCTTCCCTCTCCCAGTAAGCGGACACGTTGTGGCTGTCCGAATAAAGCAGTCACAGACCAGCACTTCCCTCAATCATGAGACAGGACTTCATGCTTTGAGGTTAAAACAGAACTCCCTTTTATTACAAACACACAGAATTTATATACAATCTCTATTCACTGTGCACCGAACCCAACCCCCAATCCTATCAGCCACATCCCATCACAAATCCCACCAGCCACATCCCCTCACAAATTCCATTGGTATACAGGGGATGTATCAGGTGAGGGGATTAAGGGATACAATGGGTTTCCCCCCACCTGTGTTATCCCCCCTGTAGTGCAGGTGCCGTCTGGGCAGACAGGGCTGTGCTGACTAATTAAGAGCCCCAGCCAGATTATAGGATCGTCTCTTTGAAGGCTGGAGCTGCAGCCACATTCAAACAGGTTACAAATAACTATAATAACAATAACAGACTTGGTTTTTCACATTACTCCCCTCTTGTGCAAACGTCCGGCAGACACAGCCAGATCCCTAACGGATCGGCTTGGGGATGACCGGGCCTCTACTGTCTCTAGTCCTGCAGGGTACGGAGAGCGGGCATGCGGCCTCTGGGGCACCCTGGCAGCCCCATGTCAGTCACCCAGGCTCCTGGGCCTGGCCCGTAGTCAAAGGGTAAGAGGCCAGCCCAGAAGCCTCTCCAGTGGGCAGCCCTCTTTAGTCTCCTCTGCAGGCATGGGAGACCTTTCTCCAGGGCTTCCTTTCCCCTCTGGGCCCTCAGCCCAGACTCGGCTCCCTCCCAACCTGATAGAACCCTCCCATGGTTACCCTGACTACGGGCTTGTCCCGAGTCAGTTCCACATTCCCCCACCCAAACAACAAGATCCCACTCCAAAGCAGCAGCAGTTTCACTTACCCCTACCTGGCTCTCCGAGCTGGGGCTCGTTTTGCCCACTGGACCATGCTGCTGGGGAGGAGTGCCGGTTGCCCTTCCTCCCATAATTGGTGATGGCCGCTGGGGAGAGCCAGATAATGGGGGTGTAAGCAGTGCAGGGCAGAGGTCAGCGACTCTCTGCCCGGTTGCCAGTGCTTCTGCTGGTGCAGGGAACGGTGCTGGGCAGAGAACAGCGTCACTCTGCCTTGTGGCCAGCTCTTCCGCTGGTGGTTTCCTGCCAGCAGGTGGGGACCCTTCGCTGTGGGGCTGGCAGAGGCCAGCAGCACTCTGCCCTGTTGCCATCGTTTCAGCCAGAGCGAGGATTGCTGGTACAGGACAGAGGTCAGCGACTCTCTCTCCGGGTGCCAGCACTTCTGGTTGGTCCTCGTTAGCCGACGGGAACACTGTGCTGGGGGATGAGCAGAGGCCAGCAGCACTCTGCCCCGTGGCCGGCATTTTGCGGTGCTGGGCAGAGGATCGCGCCGCACTGCCCTGGTGGGTCCCTGCTAGCAGGCAGGGGCCTTTCACTGTGGGGCGGGCAGAGGCCGGTGCTTCAGCCGGAGTAGGAGGGGCGCATGGTGCTGGGCAGAGAACAGCGTCCCTCTGCCCTGTTGTCGGCGCTTCTGCCGCCTCTAGTGGAAACCCATAGAACGCGGCCTCAAATTCCGGCGACTGCATGCGGTCCATAATCGCCCGGAAGACTTCCTCCCAAAAGTGATTGCCCACTTTCACCTCTTCGGGCTCTGACTGCAATACCAGGGGCAGAGTGGCTGAACCTTCATGTCCGGAGGCTTGCCAATTACAGTGAGCGGTCTCCGGAGCTCGCTCTGTGACATCTTTCGGCTCACACTGCAGGGCGTAGCGCCCCTCGAACAGTGCCAAGTATTCTGCCTCGAGGCACCATTCTGTGTCTACTAGTCCCTCAAGGTCTTGGCTGAGTTCACTTGTTGCAGTGGGCGGCAGGGCTCTCCGGCCCTTGTCACTAATGCCCCACCATCGGTCCATGTTGCCATTGCCAAAGACATCCCTTTCCTCGAATGCCTCCCACAACAGGCCAGGCCCGCCAACATCTATCCCTTCCGGAGAATGGGGCTTTCTGGATTTTCGCTGCGGGCCTCGGGCTTCCCAGTATATGGCTCGGTACTCCTCTTCGAGCCCAATCTCCTGTCGGACCAGCCTCTCTAGCTCTGCAACCTCACCAGGAGACGCAGGTCCCCCGAACAAGTAGAGCCTCCCATTCACCTGGGCCCTGATTCGTTGTTCTAGGGTGGGCAGATGTGTACCTTGGTGGGCGCTCCACTTTTCTAGGGCTCTCCATCTCACGAGCCGGGATCAGGTCCGTCTCTCAAACTCCCGTACTGGAGTCTCCGATTCGAGGGTCTCGACTCCCCTCCAAGTCACCCCGCATCCAGGTGACTGTTCAATCCACTCCATCTGTGGATCCGTTTGGCTCTTCCTCGCTAGGATATAACTTTGTTCTGTGGCTAGTTGCTTTGGTCCGCTCTGATCTGGAAGGAGTAGATCCCACCGCTGCCACCAATGTGACGGGACCGACCTGTACCCCGACTGGGTACTCCCGCCAAACGTTGCTTCCTTCGCCCCATGGCCACCGGGGCACCAGAGATTAACCCCTTCACTGTCTGTGGCTAGCCAAAACTGAGCTACACAGGGTGGCTATTGTCCTGAAAACGACAATACGCGATCATAGCCGAGAACACAGCTCTTCAGGAACCTCGGTCGTACTGTAGTATACCGAAGTATAGCAATACAGCACCCTACCGCCCTAATAAGGGCAGCTTACCTGAATAACAAGACAGGACTCGTAGTGAGGTAAAACAGGAACTCTCTTTATTTGGGAACACAGAGGTATTTAAGCAATACAAGGGATTGAATTACATCCAATAGACACACAAGGGAATTACATCCAATAGACACACAAGGGCATTACATCCAATAGACACACAAGGGAAATACATCCTGCCCTCCTTTGTATATGACTGAGTATTACCATTCAGCCCAGTAGGGGGTCTCTACTGTAGTCTGTGTAAGGGGGAGGGGGCAGGACATGTGGCACCTGGACAGGGTGCAAACAAGGGAAACAAAAGCACACACCATAATTACAACATATACTGGGAAATGCAGGTATCACAAACAGTAACTATTACAGACGGTACCGATTAACCCGGGGCCGTCACAATGACTACCACAAACAGGGTGTCTAGTTTTCAAACATTTATGGTTTGATGGGTGTATATTGAACTGACCAGCATTAATAATGTCCAGAATAACACATGAGGGCAGTACCATCAGATTTAAAATAAATTGCAATATGTGACTCTTACTTCTTGCCCTATAACTTGCAAAAACACAAAACATTGGGTATTTCTAAAATATTCTAATCTAAATATTAGAATCAATTTAACCCCACCAAATGTTTACCATATGATACTTATCATTATTTTGATTGTATAGTATCTGAAGAGAGACCTTCTTGACATTAAAAACCACAATAAATAACTTGTGTGGGTACAGTAAATGAGAAAAGAAAATTACAGCTAAACATGAGCACCAAAGAAATGTGAAAAACATTACTCATCAGGGGGGTGCCACCAGGCCAGCATCGGGTGCGCAAACCCTCCAGAGACGGACTATAATGTCCACCTCTAGAGGAGCAGACTCGGTTGGGGAGATCGAAGATCTCCCTCTAACCGGCTTAAAATCAGATCCTCCTCCCTTGCGGTGCGGGTGGCAACTGCTGCTGCAGCAGGATTTGATATCCAGGCACACAACACTGAAGCTTCAGAAGGACACAAAGGAAGAGCCAAGAAGAAGAACGCAGAGGAGGAGGAAAAATGACAATGACAAAGAAAAGATAGGAAGACACTGATAGAGAGAGGGAGGGAGCGAGATGGAGGGGGGAGGGTGAGAAAGCATTAGTAAGTGGTGTGAGAGTGATGGGAGTTATACTGCACTATTGTCAATGTCTTGTTCAGTGTAGTGTTGGGAGTTATGCTGTACTCCATCAGTGCTTGGCTCAGTATACAGTGATGGGAGTCAGGGGAGTACCTAGAGTATTTGACACCTGGGGCAAATCCTGTATTTGGCACCCCCTCCACACACACACACACACTTTAAAACTGCATAGCTTCTATCGTTATATACTGGCACAGCATAACACCTATCACTATATACGAGGCAGACATTGACGGGGTACAGCATTACACCTATCACTATATACTGAGGCACTCAGCACACTTTAAAACTGCATAGCTTCTATCGTTATATACTGGCACAGCATAACACCTATCACTATATACGAGGCAGACATTCACGGGGTAGAGCATAACACATATTACTATATACTGAGGCAGACATTGACAGTGGTACAGCGTAATCCCTATTACTATACACTGAGCCAGACATTGACAATAGTGCAGCATAACCCCTATCACTATATACTAAGCCAAACATTGATGTGGTATATGCCTACCACTTCAGTGCCTGGCTTAGTAGGGATGTGCCAAAATGAAAATTCTGGACCGAAACCAAAAACTCTACATTTACTTGGCTAAAACCGAAAATGACCCCCCCCCACCATAAAAAAAATCTCACACTTTTATTAAAAGTAAGTAACACATCAAAACTTTTGGGAACAAAAAAATAGCAACATTAATTATATATATTATTATTATTATACTATTATATATATATATGATATTAACAGCAATCACACTCCTATCACGCCAGGTTTCTAGCATGTTACTGTTTTCCTCTGGCATGATAGGCAGTTACTGCTGTTAGCCAATACATATATATTATATTACATAGTTACATAGTTAGGCTGAAAAAGACATGCGTCCATCAAGTTCAGCCTTTCCTATATCTGTTAATTTGTTGCTGTTGATCCAAAAGAAGGCAAAAAACCCCGGCTTCGCTCTTTCCAATTTTGCACTAACCAGGGAAAAAAATTCCTTCTTGACCCCAAAATGGCAGTCAGATTTCTCCTTGGATCAATAAGCTGTTTCCCCATAATTAAAGATTATATCCCCGAATATTATGTTTTTCCAGGTATCCATCCAGTTGCAGTTTAAACGTCTGTACAGACTCTGATAAAACTACCTCTGCAGGCAGAGAATTCCACATCCTTATTGTCCTTACTGTAAAAAACCCTTTCCTCTAGTCTAGTCTAAATCTCCTTTCTTCCAGTGTCCTATGCATAGTCCTGTTTATGAACAGATTTCGACACAATGGTTTGTATTGGCCCCGAATATATTTATATAATGCTATCATATCCCCTCTGAGGCGACGTTTTTCTAAACTAAACAGATTTAAATTAGTTAACCTTTCTTCATAACTGTAGTGCTCCATTCCTTTTATTAATTTTGTAGCCTGCCTCTGCACCCTTTCTAGTGCTATGATATCCTTCTTTAGAAAAGGTGCCCAAAATTGCACAGCATATTCAATTGCACAGCCTTACCATTGATTTATACAGAGGCAAAATTATATTTTTATCCCGCGACTTGATGCCCCTTTTTATACACGACAATACCTTACTGGCCTTAGCAACCGCAGACTGACATTGCACATTGTTGCCTAGTTTGTTGTCTATAACAATTCCCAAATCCTTCTCATTTGTCATTACCCCTAATTCACTACCGTTTAGGGTGTAGGTTGCTTGTGCATTCGCTACCCCGAAGTGCATAACTTTACATTTATCTACATTGAATTTCATCTGCCATTTGTGTGCCCAGTCCCCCAGTCTATCTAGATCCCTCTGCAGCAAAGTAATATCCTGCTCGCCCTGTATAACTTTACCTAGTTTTGTGTCATCTGCAAACACAGAAACATGACTTTCAATTCCTACTAATGGAAGTGAAAAGATTGTGAAAACCAGTCTTAACTCGTATATTTTAAAAGTGTAAACTAAGAAATAGAGGTAAATGATGGTAGTGGATGGAACCAAGAAAGAATTAGTATATATACATTCCCCTCATACTAATTCTTTCTTGGTTCCATCCACTAGTGTGTGCATATACCTTTAATTTGACTTTTCCCTCTTAAAAACATACCACAAGTATATTCCCCTTATAGTAAGTCTTTCTTGGTTCCATCTACTAACATGTGTATATACCTTCAATTTGAATTTTCCTTCTTGAAATATACCGTATGTACGTTCCTCCCACACCAATTCTTCCTTGGCTCCTTCTATCAACATGTGCATATACCTTTAATATGATATCCGGTTTCTTATTTCCTTAGGAATATAAATACACGGAAGCATATGGAAACATCAATACAGTTGAATATCATACACAAAATATATACTTTATTATGAAAAACATTATACAAAACACATATTACTGTACAATACATTCATATATCATCAGCCCGGTCCCTCATCCATCCATGACACATACACCAAGTCGCCTTAGGTGGTTTGCAAATACATTTAATTTTTTCTTCTTCCGTTTGAATGAGTATTAAATCGAGAGATCGGCACCGCACCGAAAAGAAACATCGGGGATGAAACAAAAGGTTCCGCGTTCCAGGGACTACACACGGGATGACTGATACGGACGAGATTCGGCTGACGTCATGACGCACGGAGGAAGGATCACCACCGGAGGAGGAGGGACCTAAAGATGGCGCCGGCCATGAATAAAAGAAACCACGATGCAAGTAAGGAACACTACTCCTGATGAAGCCCAGCAGGCGAAACGCGTAGAGTTACAGGACTTTTTTGTACTTCCAGTCTTTTGGCGTTTTTAGAGGACTGGTTTTTATCTATTCATTTATTTATCTTTTATTATTATAAATTGTACTACGAGGACAGATTTTTAAATATTTATTTATCTATTAAGACAATATTTATTTATTTATTTGTTGAAATCATGGACCTGTAGTCAATTTGAGCTATTTTTAGGGCTCAGCCCCTCAATAAATTCACGTTGCGATTAACCATCAGGTTGAATATTTATTCGTGGTTATATGGACTAAGAACACAGAGGAGACATTGCTCTTTTGGATCACGATACGCTGAACACTCATCATACGAGTAAGTGCATCCATCACCTTGCGGTGCTCCTTCATTTAAGATATCACCCTATGTTTTTTGTTTTTTTGTCTTCTCGATCTATTTACATACACGAGCGGACCAACGGACCCATAGAGCTTTGAAGCACCACGTACACTTGTGAGTGCATAAACATACTCATTTATTAATATTTTTTGTTTTACGTCTACACTATCATTTTGTATCATTTCATTTATTTTCTCGGTCTACACGAGCGCACCAAGTCGGAGTA
>VKOC01049057.1:0-12285 GCA_009364415.1 Spea multiplicata
TGTATACAGTAATATAACCCCCAGCGCTGTATACAGTAATATAACCTGTAATATATACAGTAATATAACCCAGCGCTGTATACAGTAATATAACCCCCAGCGCTGTATACAGTAATATAACCCCCAGCGCTGTATACAGTAATATAACCCCCAGCGCTGTATACAGTAATGTCAGTTTGTTTTATCTCATTTTGATGCCAAAGACTTTCATTTTTCAGAGTCCAGCTGGGTGATTAAGACTGAGCCATTCTATTGTTTCCCACAGGCAGTAGATAACAGAGCGAGAACTCGTTTGTATTTTTACTGTGATTTGGGGATAAAATATAAATGGCGGGATATTGTGCATTAAGGAGGATTAAACCCATTTACGGGGTCAGAGGATGTAAGGGGAGTCCAGAAAGCGCCGTGTAAAGTTCATTTGCGGGTCGGTTTATTTAGCTGAATGTTTTGTGCGTTAGCCGGGAGCTGAGCCCCAGATTAAGTTGCTTCGCTGCCGTGAAATGTGACGCCAGCGTTTGGTCATCTATGAGGTCATCAGCCAAACTTAAATCTGTGAGCAGAACCTGATACCCGTCTCCTGCGTGTCATCGGTGGGCCGGTGACCTCATGTTTTACTATCAGTGGCAACACGCACCAAGCAAATCCCGTGTGACTCCTGACACGGGGACAGACGGGGCCAAAGCGGTCACCACAGCTGCTGAGTGACGACGAATATCAGGAGCCGCGGTCCACGGCCGGCCTCATCTCCGAGCAACGACATCAAACACGTCAAAGCCACGTCTAATTTATGGCAACAAATCTGGTGCGATAACGTGTAAGGACTACAACTCCCATCATGGCATGTACAGTCTATAGCGGGGTCCCACGGGGTCCCACGGGGGACAGCGACCTCCCAGAGATAAAGAGGAGGGAGAAAAATCTCCATTCCTCCAACAGATGGGCGAAGCAGATGTTCCCGGCCGCCTCTCCGTACGACTTTCTAAATATTTAAATCCCCGTCCCTTATGAGTAATGGGGCAGTTTGGAGAAGAGGGAGAAGACAGTGTGTGGGAAAAGGTTACTGCCCCCAGACCGCCCCCCTATACCACAATGGGTGACTTTAACCCCCCTGTGAGTGTTTAATAATAATAATAATTTAATGAATTTAAATATTCATAAAAAATGGGATATTAGAGCGGCTGCCCTGATCCGCCGTGGTCCGGTGGTTATTGCTGCTGATTGGTTTAATCAAGCAGCCAATCGGTGGCAGGAGAGTGGTCTGAACAGGCCACGCCCCGCAGCGATCACCGAGCCAGTGCCAGACCAATGTCATGAGGCGGGGGAAGGGGAAAATGCATTTGGGGGGACCCCTCGGCTATTATATGCATTAAAGTGCGTGATGATCGGAGGGTCCCTCCAATATCCAGGCGCCTGACAGTTTTAGAAGCCTAATATGGGACAGGGAGAAGCCTCGGGGGGCCGGACCCGGGCAGCGACAACGATTGATATCTCAGCCGCGTGGAATGCGAAGCTGGACTCAGCATGATCATGTGACACCGGAGCACACGGCATCCACGGCGTCCACGGCATTTGTGGGGATCATATGTATTCATAGCCTGCAAACTGTCAGCATAGCAGCCAAATAAAATAAAGTGCGTTACTATTTACTATTATTATTATTATTACTAGCATTATTACTATTATTATTTTTATATTATTATTATTACTAGGATTCTTATTACTCACTAATTATTATATATTAGCTATTATTTATCATTTTTTTATATATTATTACATGTTATTATTTTATAGTTAATTATACTAGTATATTGATTATTATTATTAATGTACTATTATTTTTTATATGTATTACTTAGTAATTATTATTACTATTATATGCATTTATTGGGGCAGCTCCCTGGGCTCTGGCTGGCCGGCAGGAGTCGTCTGGTTTGGTGCAGCTGGCGAGCCGTGCACCAGGAGGAGGTGGTACTGGTGTGGTTGCCATTTCTGCAGTTTGGGTTGGAAACACATATTTATTACATGTGACTGCATGGTGCATGTACAGTGCTGCCCCCCGCAGTACCTGAGATGTATAAACTCCCAGGAGGCAATCAGTTACTCAGTTTTACCTCCCTGCAGTATGCAGGGGACAGCACTGTACGCGGTAACATGTAACACGTATGTGTGCCATGGGAAAATGGCCTCTTGAGAGTACCGACAACGGCGGGTGGTTCAGGTCCTTCATAAAAGCTGCCAGCCTGAGCCCAACGGGATCTTCTGCTCATGGGAAAAAGACCACCAGTGACCAGTATAGGCAGCTCTGCCATCATCATTACCCTTGGGCAGCCCAACGTGGGGCCCACTGGCCAGGTAGTCACCCCCGATCTGGTTCCATTACCTGCAGAAGCCATAGGGGCCAGGACCTGGGTAATAGCCTGTCAGTCTAACGGCCCCATGCAGGGCCCATTTAGACAGAATCCATTGCGGTCACCTGATCACAAAGGGATCCATTATGGGATCCATTACGGACCATCTGGCCACCAGTCATCCTGCCTTCAAATTCACTAAAGCCTCACAAACCCAGTCCGAGACGCCATCACCCCACCCCAGCTACTGTGCAACGACAGCTCCCAGCACTCTCAGGCACTCTTACGAGACCCTAAACTCACTTTGGAGAATTAAAGAATTCTGCTTCTAAAAAATAAATCCCAAAATTCCTAATGAACGTCTCCAGGTGACTCGCAGCCGTAGCCAAGTCTGCCGCTCGCTTTGTGATTCATTTGTGAAGTTTTGTCTTTCTGGGATTTTTCGGGTTCATTTCCTGCTAATCTTCAAATTTATCTGATTTCAAAATCGTAAAAATTCACCTGCTGACGTCACTAATAAAATTCCACCTACATTTCCTTTAATTACAATTCTGACTGAAAAAGAGAATTTCAGCCCAAATTTCAGTAAAGCGGCAGCCGATTCGCTCGTTAGTGAGTAATGATCACTTCCCCCGTATTAAATTGTGATGAGGTCGCCCGATTTCTCTCCGGTTCCACGTCTGATTGATCGGAATTCCTGGCGATTATCGGATTGTTTTATAAATTGTGCAGAGGAGGCGAAATTCCCAAATCTGTGCATGTGAGGCTTATTCACTAAAGAGAGAGTTTGCTAACGGCTTCTAGTGAAGGCTGGAAGTGACAGTCCCTGCACGGGGTGTCTCGGGTGAGAGTGTGAGGGGTACGTCGGCTCCGGACGTGGATGTCTCGTTAAGGCCGCGTCTTCTCTGTGACGAGAGTCCCGCGTTCGGGATATTGTGTTACGGTCTCAGGACACCTTGTAAGGTCACAAATAAATCTTCCTCGAGACGCTCTCATATGTGCAGAGCGTCTGTTCCCGGGAAAGATGACATCATCAGAGCGGAAAAAAACCCTCAAAAATAATATCGGGTAACAAAAAAAAGCGGGTTTCATAGAATTTGCCGAATAATCCATGTTTCGGTTATAGACACCAAGCTGATTTTATTCTCTGGATCCGACTAAAATTGCGTTTTTTCACAAATATTGAGCTGTTGTCTTTTTTTACCCCAGTTCTAATTTTTGCCCCATAATATAAAGTTTTCAGGCAGCTGCATATCAGCCATTTGTATGAGTTATCGCTCTGTCATCTGAGCCCCGATCTACTAAACATTGCATCTCCTCTTCATACTGCCTGTGGGGAGCAATAGAAGGGCTCGGTCTTAATCAGCAGTCGGACTTCCTAATGATCACGGCACTGGATATTGGTTCTCCGACTATAACCAAAGCTTCCCCTTTTGGTTTTACCCCAATAACGATCTTCTGTGTTTATTTGTAGGCAACGCACCGTAAGACAAAAATGTTATTTTAACCATTAAAATACCGTAATCTTCCCCAAGTCAGGGTATGATAAACACTTAAACCAATACCCCACGGAGGTTACAATCACCTCTTATTACCCCATCTTATAACTCATGTGAACACTCGAGGCACACCGTTTAACCTGTTGGCATGTAACGATTTTCCCCACGAGCCGCAAACTGCACCAGCTGGTGGGATCAGTACCATGGCCCAGCTTTCCTTTGGGACCCTGTCCGTGGGAAAAGGACCACCATATCCACCCATATCTACGATGCAGACCACGCAACGGGAAACAAAAGACTCCAATAAAAACACCCCGGAAACAACCGCCGGAACTTTAGTTGCCCCCTGAAACCAAAGCCTGATGCCAATGGCGGCAGGAGGGGGTCTCGCAAACGGAAAAATTCTCACTGAAAAGGAAGACCTGAACCCCCAGCAACCCCTTATATACCCCCTCAAATCCACAGGGTGATCAGTGCCTTCATCCCAATCCATGCTGGGTTATGCCTCTCTTTCTTCATAGTTTGTAATTTAGGGCTCCTTTTAACTTCACCATAAAGCATCAGCTCAGTGTCAGCCGGGAAAGTCACCCAAAATATCCCATGACCGACAGCGACGGCGGCTCCAGGTCTGCAGATAAAGGGAGTTTATTGGGGTTAAATGAGATAAAACCAGGGGGTTTTTTGTCAACAACAACGACAGCCATTACTGTATACAGCGCTGGGGCCTTCATGGCTGCTTATTGTCCGTAGAGCAGATCTGGGACTCCCTGCATCTCCTGTAAAGAAGGACTTTTTGATCCTCGGCCTACACGCAGAAATGTCCCCCCTGACTTTGGGTACGGGGCGTGAAAGTGCTGACGGCGCGGTGGAAACTTTCATTTGGGATATTATCGGTGGAGACGATTTCCGGCTCTCCTCCGAGGGACCTCATCTAATCACGTTGGCTAAAAATAAAGCTTTCAGCCGATGGAAGGTCTCGTGTCACCAAGACGTGCGAGAAAAACAAAAGGACAAGTGAGCGGGATTAATTTCCACTATAAACAAAGAGAGGATACGCGGGATAACACAGAGCAGATCCCCGCTCCGCACACCGATAAGCCGCTCAACATGTAATTAAGGGGATTAGCGTGCGAGCGGAGGTCTCATCCAGAGGCGGACACCTAATACCCCGAGCAAAAGATCAACCGCGCGTGAAACGGCTCTTATATTTACAATCATTTCACTCGAAATCCTTAGCGAGAAAGATCCTCGCTTCTAATCCTGAAACCACGTCACCCGAATTCTACTTTCTTGTGCTGTAACCGTATCCCGGGGCCCGAGCGGCTCTCGAATCACGCGCTGCTGTACTGTGAATGGACTCATTGATCTCATTGCTTCGGAAACAAAGCCCGTGGGGTGTAAGTGGTTTCATTTTCCTAATCCACGATCTCGCTGAATGTGAAACTTTTATAACCAGGAGCCACAAAACAAACTAAAATGAAAGCCCCAAAGGGGCGAAAACTGGGATTCGCCCAAAAAACGGATCAACCCTATCGGAGGAGGCTTTCGGATCTCTCCGCGGCCCCAGCCTGTCGCTGTTCACTGATCGGATCGTAACATTTTGCCTCATTTACAATTTTTCAGGGAACGCCTAACTGTCATGTGACTTAAAAGCAGGAGCTGCTAGGTTGTTGGCGTAGAAACTAAACAAAGCTTCTTAAAAGATTCTGAGCTGTTTGATGAAACAGAATGAAATGATCTGCCCAGTGGAACAGCAGCTCTAAACACGCATTACTGTCCTGTCACCGGATCCCGGGCCGGGGCCCGTGTTCTATAGGACGTGTGACGGCTTTTTATAGCCGGGGTTACTGTAAGTCAGCGGTCTAATGACTGACGGCCCCAGGAATAGACAGATGACTGTTGTTCGGACGCGGTATGCGAGCTTTTACGGAAGAGCCGTGAATATGACTTGTGTTTAAAGGGACCGTAAAAGCCACTTTCTTTCTCAGGGATCGGCAGACGGCGTTTGCTTTTCACTTTCCCGATGAGTGTTCCCTGCGGGGTCTCCGCTCGCTCACACATGGCCAACGTCTGAACCCTGCCAGGACCGGCCCATGCCGTCGTCGGCACACTAATTCACTGAATAGGTCAACGGGACAGATGATGGATGGGACAGCAAGGCCGCCCCTTTAAATATATCTAAAAAGGAATGACATTTTCAGTGGTATTTGTTTGTGGGCTCCAATTATACTGCGTGGCTTAAGGGCAGGAGATGGCCAACGATATCGGCTTTTATTTAACTAGAACTGCAAAAATATTCCAATAGGAAGGCCAAAGCCGCGTCCTGAAACCAACCACCTTCTCCTTCATATTGTACTCAGCCACTCGCTTCATTCAGATTTCATCTCTCCACTCGAGCTCTGAAAGCCTCCTTCTGTGTTAAATCTTGATTTGGGATCTGGTGTGCTAAAGCAGAGAAGGTGGATCTCCTTGATCTATACACCCCATACAACCCCACCAGATGTGGCCAAAGACGGTCGAGCCAAACCCAGATGACCATATATTCCACATGGCAAATAACCTCACACAAACCCAGCAGAGACGCCTCAGATACGATAGCCGAGAAATCTTCTGTCTGCCCCCACGTGACCATCTAGGACATTGGAATCCATCGCCGTTGTGACCGCACAGAGCCATACAAGCCTAGAAAAGATGGGAATGCTGATCCGGAGGGAAAGTTCGGAATTTCTTTGGTGCTTCCATTAAAATTGATATATCCAACAATTTCTTTATTGGGCCACGAGAAACGCAACATCTAGAGAGTAAGATGTAGTCACAAGATGTAGTCGTGATGGCCCCACGAGGGTGGAATTAGCCCAAAGTGTCTATGGAGATGTTTCCTGTCCGTTCTCGGACTTCTTTGGTGCTTCTGCTCGGCCATGCTGGTCCCAGTGATGCCTTTGGTTGGGGTGACAATCATGAAGCTGCATGTAGAGTCACGGAAGCTGTTGTTTTATAAATACATGTTCTGTAAACGGATGAATTAGCCGTGCGCTGATCCAAAGTCCCAGGATCGATTGCTGATCACACACAGGCGTAACCCAAAAAAATCAGGACAAGTTTGTACTGGACCTTGTTACGGGCTCCCCGGTTGAGGATGATGGATCACCATGGAATTCTCTGGCGGGGAGGAAAGGGTTATCGAGGGGTGTGAGAGCTGGTCGTGGAAGTCTCTTCTTCTCTGTCAGGACCATGGACAGAGCGCAGGACACACGTGGATGGTCATGCCTGGTCATCTTTTCTCTGTCAATGTCCCGGCAGCTATGGACCTTACTTAACACAGGGTAAAGGGCTCCTAATAAAAAAACATATAAAAAATAAATGCCCCTCACTGCGGTGGTCTTCACAGGCCAGTGGATTTAGGGATTGGTGTCCAGGTCCTATGAGGCTGACAGACTCAGCCCCAACTACAAACCCCAGTCTCAAACAGAACACTATGGGCAATATTTAATGTCACCAGGGTTAAATGACCCCCTCTTGGCAGCATTACCCCTTGGCAGGGTAGAATAACTCCATGGACTCGGACCGCTTCTCTCTGTAAAAAGTTCCCGGCCGCACAATACGAACTTCGCGTCCGCTGCCCTCCAACTTCAGGCCGCGAACCCCCCTGTGATACCCAGCCAATCAGAGATCTCCTTACGTAAGCAGTGGCAGAATGGCTTGGTGTGTGAGTTTTAGGCACGAGGTACTGCTTCCCAAATACTGCGCAGGACTAAAGTATTAACCCTTTCAAACTGTCGTGGGAGAAGAAAATGGCTTCCTACGCATTCATCCCTAAAACGCAAAGTCCAACTTTCAAATACCGAAAACAGCTTTAACATCCCGTCCGACTCCAGCACAGGCGGCTCGGCTCAGGAAGAAAGGAAAGAAAGAAGGAATGGAGGAAAGGGTAGAAAGAAAAAAGGGAAATGGAAGAGAGGGGAGGAAATAAAAGAAGCAAACAAATGGAAGGAAATAAAAAAAAAAAAAAGAAAAGGAAGAAAAAAAGGAAGAAAAAGAAGGGCAGGGAAGTAGGAAGAGAGGAGTGCCTGGGCAGAGAGTTCTCTGTATTTTAGGGGGGATACGGATTGTAGGTACAAAAATCTTCACTAAACCATTAAGAATTCCCATAGCTGATGATGTCATGACCATATATAACAGGACAACCCTGGATTATCTGCCAAAAAAAACCTTTTACGGCCCATCACAGAAACAGCGGACACCTCGATTCCCCCGAGACCGCCGGTAAAAAATCCCGGGGGTCTCTGGGACGTTTCCGCCAGGAGAGAAAGCGTTCAATCTCCTGATTTTATATTCATTTCTGAGCCTCACAATCATTTTTTATTTCTCTTTATTACGGATACATTTCTTTTCCATCCCGCCAAACACTTTGTCTTCTTCCTCCTCCTGGAATCTGCTGGCGTCCTGTAAATTAAAGGCTTCATTTGAAATTCCAGTTGTAAGTAGTGGGTACGTGAGCCGCTCGCCGTGCCGCAGCCGTTTGCAGGTGACTGAATGTCAAGGGCACGGCATGCCTCCTGCTCATACGTTTACTATTAATAAGAGGGGCGAGCGCGGGGCGAGCGCGGGGCGAGAGAGGTAGGAGCGCGCTGTGACCCCTGTGGAAGCTCTCCTGCTGACTGGCGTGTGCTGAATGTGATATAAATAACCCGCCGGGGGAACAGAGCGGGATTTCTGCCAATGCTAATTATCATTCAGGTTCCGGGGCTGCTATTAACGGGAGCCGATTATTCTGCTGGCGGATTGCAACCTCAGGGCTAGCGGCCGGTGTGCGCACACCTAGCAATGCACATGGCAACTGCACGGCTCTATAAACACGCAAAACAAACACGCATATCATTATTACATCCGTGACGGTAAATCACATGCGCCGCCGAGTCACTAAATAATTATCCTACTGAGCCATGTTCTGGCGGAGTGCAGCCTCATCGTTGGAGTTCTGCGGGTGGCATGCTGGGGTGAAGATGAGGAGGAAAGTGCATGTAGAGAGTGCAGCGCATTTTTTTAACAATTTCAGTGGTTTTGGGGAAAATATATTGTTTTTGGTGAATTTTTGGGGTTTGTAATTGGCTTCCAGGAGAGCCACATGTTACACACACACGTAACGAGAGGCCCCACTTCATTTTATTGGGACGTGACATGTTGGGTCATATAAACAAAGTAAATGTCCCGTGTAATTCTCTCTCCTGTGTAATTCTCTTCACTCTCGTATAATTCTTTCACACGTGTAATTCTCTCTCGCCTGTAATTCTCTCTCCTGTGTAATTCTCTCTTACATGTAACTCTCGTACCCATGTAATTCGTTCTTGCATGTAATTCTCCCGCGTGTAATTCTTTCACATGTGTAACCATCTCTCCAATGTTATTCTCTGTCCTGTATAACTCTCTCCCCTGTCATCATCTCTCACTTGTAATTCTCTCTCCCATGACATCATCTCTCACATGTAATTCTCTATCCTGTGTAATTCTCTCTTCTGAGTAACTCTCTCCCATGACATCATCTCTCACTTGTAATTCTCTCTCCCATGACATCATCTTTCACATGTAATTCTCTCCACCACTCACTTTCCTCTGGATCAGAAGAGAAACCACAGCAGAATCCCAGCTTTTCACTTTTATGTTGCGTGTGAAAGTGGACGGAAGCCGCCACAAGCAGTCACGATAACCAGGTGGCGACACTCGTTGCATGTACACTCGGTTACTCCAGGGCACAAAGATTTTTGGAGACTGGCAAGTGTATTCACCCGGCCTCCATATAATTATATTTGTGACTCCCCCCTCCCCCAATGAAATAAAATATCTCCATCTCCCCATATCGACCAATCACCTCCCAGCCTCGTCTTGGTTCTCCTGGCAGGTAATTATCTCTTCCATTTCCCTTCTCTCCTGTTTCTTCTCTTTGACAGCTCCCCTCCCCGTGCAATTATCTCTTCCCCTTGCCACCATTTCAATGGAATTATCTCTCATTTGCCCCCCCCCGGTAAGGTAATTATCTCTCCTGCAGCCGTCATTCCATGGAATTCTCCCTCGGTTTTGCCATCTATTTACCCCATAATACTTCTTTGGATTAGGAGGAAGTCGCCACGTTGTATCCGATGGCATTTTGTTCTAGAACTTCTCTTTCTTAAGAGTTTAGTTTTTAACCCTTTATGTATGCACAATGTATATTATGAGGCCTGCAAGCTTTCTAAATTCCCTGTCCCGGGCTCCCCAAATATTAACCCCTTAATATCCCTGAAAAAGGTCTCCATGGAAACCGTGAATTGTCAGCAGGTAAAGATATTCTGAATGGAGTCACCTGTATTCAAGCAGGGATTCCAGCTCCAGCTGGGAGAAAAGCACCAATCGGGACGCTCAGATATCATTATATCATGAGACTATGAAGTATGAACCCGAGAATCTGCCCATTCACCCCGAGACTGGGGTAAAAACCTTGATAATCTGCCCCATTCATCCCAAGACTGGGGTAAAAACCCTGAGAAACCCATTCACAAACGAGACTGGGGTAAAAACCCTGAAATTCTGCGCATTTATCCCGAGACTGGGGTAAAACCCTGAGAATTCTGCCGCATTCACCACAAGACTGGGGTAAAAACCCTGAGAATCTGCCCCATTAATCCCAAGACTGGGGTAAAAACCTTGAAATTCTGCGCATTTATCCCGAGACTGGGGTAACAACCCTGAGAATCTGCCCCTTCACCTCTCAACTCTGATATTCTGGCCATTAATTCCCTGAATTTCAGATTGAAGTAAAGTCTCTGTGACTTGGGGGACCCCATGGGCTAATTTGACACCCCCCCCGAAACATAAAGATGCCCACTGGAGCAGCAGCAGGGGAGGGAGAAACAGTCGACTGTTTAGAGAAAGTTAACTATACAGAGAGCGGAAACCAGCGCCTGTTTCTCAGGGGAGTGCAGCAAAAAGCGCTTATTTCATTCTGTACACCCCTGCTGTCAGAGTGGTTTGCTCTGCTCTCCTTCCCTGCAGCTGCTCCTTCACAGGCACAGAGTCGTTACACGGAGTCCGCGGGACTTACTGCATCCAGACTGGGGTTGTGTGGAGGAAAGGAGTTATTGGGGCAGGAGAGGGCAAAGGTGGGGAGGATATTTTTGCCCCAAACCCTGGAAAACATTCCGTGGATGCCCATGAGGGACTCGAATACAGTAAAGAGATCTGGTTTCTGTTTGTGGTACCGGTTACCAGAACTCGGATCCCGTAATACCCCATACAGTGCGACGCTCGAGCTACTCCGACGGGAACGTTCTAGGGCCACCCGCAAATTGCCATTAATCTTGAATGAATCTAGAACCCCAGGCAATGGCAGCGGGATCCAGAACTCTTCAGGACACCAGCCAGTAAATAATTTTTCCATTTGATGTAAATGTAGTGATTTATCGCACGCATGGAGCCAGGAACCCTCCCAATCCTGGAATTTAGGGCATTAAATGTTAGGTAATTAAGGTCACATTAACTCTTTGAACACCGGAATGTGAAGGGGTAGTTCTGATGTTCCCAAGAAGTATATGTGTATTATTCCACCAAGCAGGGGGGGCAGATAAAGTGACAGGGGGGGACATCGCAGGGTTAAAGATGCTCCGACTCGCTGGGATTTAACAGAATGTGAATAGTTTAATAAAATCTGTAAAACCCGGTGATCCCCTCATACCCTGCAAACATTCCGAGCTCTGAGGAGAGAGGGGCATCAGGGGAGGAGAGAGGGGGCATCAGGGGAGGAAAGCGGTGTTACAGGGTCACCGTACCCAAGGCTGGGTACCCCTGTTTGAGGGCTGAGGAATCACCAGTCAGTCCCTCATACGGATAGCACTCAGCTATCCACGGATCAGCCAGACCACCATGCGCAGTAAACCAAGAAGAAGAACTGTTTATTACACAACAAACCAAACTTATATATATCCTTAATTCAATGAACACAAACCCCAGCCCCCAATCCCATCAGCCACAGCCCATCACAACTCCCATATCGGTATACAGGGGATGTATCAGGTGAGGGGATTAAGGGATACAATGGGTTCCCCCACCTGTGTTATCCCCCCTGTAGTGCGGGGGCCGGCGGGGCCGACAGGGCTGTGTTGCTGATTAAGAGCCCCAGCCGGGTTACCTGATCGTCTCTTTGAAGGCCGGAGCTGAAGCCACATCAGTCTCTGGGCCGGTTACACAATAATATACAACATAAAACATTATATGACATATGAGCCGGCTAGCCTGGCCCTGTCACAAGCGGGACATCAAGGAAGGAGATAGGGGCATCAGGGGAGGAAAGTGGGGCATCAGGGGAGGAGAGAGAGGTTTTAGGGGAGGAGAGAGGGGCATCTGTCTAAGTGTTCGTGGGTGTGTATGTCCGTGTGTCCGTGGGTGCGTATGTCTGTGTGTCCGTGGGT
>VKOC01049068.1:0-35742 GCA_009364415.1 Spea multiplicata
TGTATATGTACCGTTTTATAATTGGCCCCATACTTTGGTCCCTGGCCCCCCATGTGCCCCCCCTAAATATGAAAGCTGGAGAGGCCACTGTTCAGGAGTAAGCAGCACCCAGATTACATCCATAGGACTTACCCTAAATGTGGTTTCTTTGGATTGATCATTTAAAAATATCTCTTATTTCATAGTTTACCCAAATATCTCATTGATGGGACCAACAGTGTTCTTGCTATAGGAGACTGTATGAGAAAAAGTGGAAAGCACATCTGGTTATTCATAATTATTGCATTATTTGCACATTGACCCTCTATGCAACAATGCAAGTCTCCAAAACCTGTGCTTCAGATCTTTTGTTGTGATACTCTGCTATTGGTGCTTTTCTTTCCTGTTTTTAGAGGTGTTGGAAGTAAAGATGTTTTGCAAATGAACCATTATTTAGGGCTGCAACTAAGATTATTTCCATAATCGATTAGTTGGACGATTATTTTTTCGATTAATCGGATTAAAAAAGCAAATTTTTTGTTTATTTAAAATAAAAACTTATAATTTGCATTAAGATGTATCATTTACACTTTTATCTCTTTATCACAATGGCGATCTCTATTTGAGGTCGGATTATAGGAAGGGAGTTTTTCAGAGCATTTGCTCTGAAAAAAACTCATTTTATAAATCGATTCAACTAATCGATAAGGAAAATCATTGACAACGATTTTCATAATCAATTATTATCGATTTTATCAATTCGTTGTTGCAGCCCTACAATTATTCTAGTGAGTGCATAATTGTACAAACCCAATTAATTCAAATATTTGATATATTGCACTATTATTGTTTTTATTATTGTTTTTTCTTCTTTTTTCATATGCACTTCAATGTGTGTTGTTTTTGATTATAGTTCAATGCCAGACTTTTAGGAACTAGATTTCATCACCTTAAAGAGAAAGCACCACAATCACAGGCACAGACCATATGGTCCTTTGGTCTGAACAAAATAATGGGTTGTCCCATGGTAACTCGAGTGTCTGAGAAAGTAGTGTAGCGTGGAAATTGTGACTATACACTTGCCGATGTCACAATAAATGCAATGACTCTATTTACTCACTGAAGATTTATATTAAAGTGATGTAACCGAATGCCGAAACTCTGAGCGGAAACAGTGTTTTGTTTTTTTGCAAAAGTAGTTAAGGTAGTAAAATGGTGAGGCATGAAATGAGGGTGTGAGTGGAACAGGAAAATCATTCTTTTTCTTGGATTTGAATATATTGTAGGACTTTGTTCTTGTCCATCCCAAATACGCATGATCTGCTAAACAAAAATTATCTGTCAATGAAGTCCACTTGGAAACATTCTTATACTTGAAACATGTAGATTCTATTGTGATGCATAATTATTTTATGTCTGATAAATTTATGGAAAAACAACTTACAAACAGAGAACCTTAAAGCCAAATGTTTGACCCAGAGTAGGAGTGATATTATCCTGCAGCCCACCATCTCCCACCAGCAAACATTTGTCTTTTCAGAAAGCCATCCTCAACCAGCTCACATGTTATATGTGCATGCAATATAAAGATTAATTACCTCAAAAGGTATTATGAAAATACCACAATGAGCTGGTTTTAAGGAATTTGCTGGATTCCATTTCACAGAAATTCCAGGTGCTTGTTTTTAAACATGAACTCTCATGCAATAGAGGAGTTTTCCAAGAATGTATACTGGTAATACAGCGTCTGGCAGCAGTCACTAAGCAATAAGTGCTTATCAAGCAATCATTTTGAAGGATATATATTTTTTGGGAGGCAACATTTAAGTATTAAATGTAAAATATTGTTCCAGTGTGATTGCCGCATGTACGTATGTGCTGGGCCACCATCAAATGGTTACAACCAGTACAGCCACAGGTCCCTCATTGAGCAGCACAGGCCATACCTCTTTGTGCCCACCTTTCTTGCTGTTGTGGTTATATTGTCTAGAGATGTGCTAGCAAATTCAAGATAATGCTTATGGCCTCAGTAGGAGACTTCCTACCATAATTACAGTATATATAAGTCATTGTCAAAGTAAATAAAGATCCCAGCCAGACATAGTGGAGTATGGATATGAGATGAGAAGGAGAGAGTGGGTGGCAGAGGGGAATGGACACTTGATAGGAGAGGCAAGAAAATTGGAAAAGGAGACATGGAAAGTTAAGCAGTTTCAGAAAACAATGGGAGTATTTGCAACTCTGGCGGCTCTGTTTAGGTGTGTAAGACACCGCCCACATGCAGTGGCAACTCTAGAAACAATATATTGGGGGGCACACAAGATATCACAGTCAAACTGGAGGAGCATTAATAATTTCCACCATTAAATCATACCACTGAAAAAACATATATATTGCCAATAGTATTGTGCTATGGAATGATACTTTTGTTATTGGACTAACATAATACTTGATCATGAGAAGCCTGAAGCCACAATTTAGTGCAACTAATCCTTGAAATAAATATTATAGAGTAAATAACACAATACCTTAACTTTTCCACTACATGATTTCAGGGCCTTGAACGTTTTGTCCCCTGAAGACTACAACTTCAGGAAGGCATTTTATCTCTGGATAAATATAAATTAAATCCTTC
Organism: Spea multiplicata; assembly: GCA_009364415.1. Taxonomy (NCBI): domain Eukaryota; kingdom Metazoa; phylum Chordata; class Amphibia; order Anura; family Pelobatidae; genus Spea; species Spea multiplicata. The sequence goes on from VKOC01049068.1 coordinate 2,615, forward strand.
CTATTGTAAGTTAAGTGCCAGGAAACAGATGACCAAACACATACACACCAACACAGGCTCTGTCACACCGACACCCAGACACACACACAGGACAGGCTCTGCCACACCGACACCCAAACACACACAAACCAGACAGGCTCACACGAGGACAGGCTCTGCCACACCAACACCCAAAACACACACCACCAGGACAGGCTCTGCCACACGCACACCCAAACACACACAGGACAGGCTCTGCCACACCAACACCCAAAACACCCACACACAGGACAGGCTCTGCCACACCAACACCCAAACACACACACCAGGACAGGCTCTGCCACACTGACACCCCAAACACACACACACACACACAGGATAGGCTCTGCCATATGGACACCAAAACACACACCCCAGGACAGGCTCTGCCACACCCACATCCAAACACACACCAGTTCATGCTCTGCCACAACAACACCTATACACACTCTGGGGCAGAGTGGCAACCCTTGGGGCAGATGTGCATAACTGGGGGGGGGCAGGATGGAAAATGAAAGGAAATAAAAAAAATATATTTTTCTCAATCATAGCTTTTATTACCGACACCCAAACACACACAAACCAGGACAGGCTCACACGAGGACAGGCTCTGCCACACCAACACCTAAACACACACACCAGGACAAAACAGGCTCTGCCACACCGACACCAAACACACCACAGGACAGGCTCTGCCACACACACCCAAACACACACACACCAGGACAGGCTCTTGCCACACCAACACCCAAACACACTACACCAGGACAGGCTTCTTGCCACATGAAATGACACCCACCCACCTCAGGACAGGCTCGCACACCCACATCCAACACACACCAGTTCATGCTCTGCCACGCACAACACCTATACACCTCTGGGGGCAGTAGTGGCAAGCCTATGGGAGATGTGCATAACTGGGGGGGGGCACCAGGATGGATCATAGCTTTTATTAAAAAAAATAGTTTACATAGTTAACATTAAATTAAAATTCAGATTTTGGGGAGTCGTCTTAAAATCAGGGTCGTCTTATAATCGAGCAAATACGGTATATATTAGCCCCTGCTGCCCATATATATTAATTCATCAACAATCAACATATATATTAATTAACAATTCATCCTCACAATAATTCATGCTCTCCCTCATTCAGACAATTCATCCACATATTAACTCATGCTGTCCCACATTCAGACAACTGATCCACATATTAACTCATGCTGTCCCTCATTCAGACAAATTGAATCCACATATTAACTCATGCTCTCCCCTCATTCAGACATTGGGATCCACATATTAACTCATGCACTCCTCAATTCAGACAATTCGCCCACATATTTAATAACTCTGCTGTCCCTCATTCAGACAATTGATCACATATTAACTCATGCTCTCCTCATTCAGACAATTGATCACATATTAACTCATGCTCTCCCTCATTCAGAACAATTCATCCACATATTACGTCAATGCTCTCTCCTCATTCAGACAACTCAAACCACACATATTAACTCATTGCTCTCCCTCATTCAACATTTCATACCACATCATCTCCCTATCACTTTTTCTAACCCCTCTCCTTCCCTTATCACTTTCTAACCCTCTCCCTCCCTTATCCTTCTACACTTCCCTCCCTTAATCTCTTTCTACCCCTTCTCCCATTAAGTCAGTGCTCTCCCTCATTCAGCAACTCATAACCACATATTACACGTCAATGCTCTCGTCTCATTCAGACAATTCATGCCACGGTATTAACTCATTGATCTTCCCTCATTCAGACATTCATCACATATTAACTGCATGCTCTCCGCTCATTCAGACCAATTCAAATGCCACATTCATTTCCCTCCCTTATTCACTTCTACCCCTCTCCCCATCCTTATACTTTCTATCCCTTCTCCCTCCCTTATCATTTTCTACCCCTTCTCCTCCTTATCACTTTCTAACCCCCTCTCCCTCCCTTATCTCTTTCTACCCGTTCTCCCTCCCTTATCACTTTCTACCCCGTTCTCCCTCCCTTATCACTTTCTACCCCTTCTGTCTCCCTTATCATTTTGTAACCCCTCTCCCTCCTCTTTCCCTACTCACTATCTACCCTCCCCCATTGTATTTCACTCACCTGCGGCCACAGAGCGAGGCTTCCTGCTCTGCCACGGCGCGCGTTGCTTCACTGCTGAACGCCGGATATGATGTCATATTCCGGCACTCAACATGAAACGCCGGCACAGCGACGGAGGTAGAGGCCTCATGGAGGAGACTGAGGGGGGCCAAGCAGGGGGGCAAGGAATAACCTAGGGGGGGGCAATTGCTCCCCTGTAGCGACGCCACTGCCTACATGTACTGATTCTATAACCTAAGATTTCTTTTTATCGCTGTAACCTGAACATTCTTTGTCATCTTATTGTTCATAGAAGATACCATGGTGACATTACGGTGATGCTAAATTATTTTGATATATTTTCCATGAAAAAATCATCTAGTAGTTTAATATAAACTAACTTTTATGAGTTAAAAATAACTGAGATTACTTTTAGGGTTTTTAGGGAAGCAATCATTTCACATATAAGAGCTATATTAACCGAACCTTTAATAGTAAAAAAATTCTTATGTAAGTAATTAATGTAACATTTATATTGTTTGGGCTGTGACCTTCAGTTTCAGGCATGTTTTTAAGTGTGCCTTGTCATGAAGATGTCAGATGCTTATTTATTGAAAAAGAATAGTGATGGATCAAATATCAACCTGGATGCAAACCTTAAAATGTTAGAAAGATGTCTGCCAACACATAAAATACGTAAGATCCAAAGAAGTATTCAGTTCAAACAAAACAGAAAAGAAGACTAAAAGGGACATGATGAAACTGGAATAGGTAACGGAGAGTGAGACGGAAGATGAGTGGGAAGAGAGGAGAATGCGAATTTAGCAGGAGATGGTGAGATAAAGGTAGAGGAGAGAATGACTGAGGACATAATGAGCAGGGATAGGGGGCAATTGGAATCTTTTATTTCCACATGGATTTTGGTGTATGGGTACATTTTTGTCTCTGATTAATAGATAAAGGGAACTAAAATTAATTACAGGCCAGTAACGGGAAGTGAAATAGGAATGGGGCCTGCATATGCTTGCATTTTCCTGGATCCCACACTTGTTATGGTGGCCCTGCTGGCAGATGTTGTAATCTTACTTAGATAGCTTTAGTTAACAACATTCACCTGCACTGCAAGACATTAGAGGTGTGTCCCTTTTCCTAATGTATTTGATACATTACTTGTTTTTATAATGATAAAGTGAAGAATAGTATGACTCAAATCTTCACAACGTGTCTGCTGTCTCTTCTTTTCCAAATTGTACAAACGATACAAACTGTTATTCATATTTAACAATAGATAATGCATTTAAGTCATCGGTGGATATGATTTATTGTTAACATGTTTTATTTGTAAATTAGGATACATTTTTGTGAGAATAAACCATCTCTCTTTTATTCATCTTGATTCACTGGGAGATTTTGGGAGTGTGTAGATTAAGCGTTAGGTGAGGCCTGGGAGGATGCTCATGATCATTTGCATATCTAAGTGAAGAGCATTAAACTCTGTATCAATTACTGTCACTTGGTAGTTTGTTTTGGATTCTCGGGGTATTTACACAATTTAGAGAGGACTTTGGGAGCTTTAAAGAAGCTGGAAAATAATTTATCTGTCTGGATTTGAATGGAGATACCATTTTTTATTCAGTTGTCATCACATTTGAACATCGACAAAACATTATCATCACAGTTAATGATATCTATTCACCAAAGAGAAAGTTTGCAGGTGAGTTGAACATTTCAGACCCCTGATATAACTATGTGTCCCAAATTAACTGTGGATTATTTATGGCCAATTGCAGATAAAAGCTCGCCAGAGCTTACCTACAATCATGTGTAGGGATATCAGAGAGTTGAATTGTTTCCACACTCTTGGATGAAAAAGGTCCAAATTGTGAGACAACTGAAATAATTTATCTATAACATCCATAGTGACTCTGTCCATTTTGCTCTATGAGAGATTTAAACATGCATTACAACTTATAACCAAATTTAGATTCTAGGTTTTTCATTAACACCAGTTTGCAAGAGTCTTTGGGCTTGGGTGCCTTATTTCTCTACGAGTGGAGAGGTGTCTTGCCAGGCCCCCCTTCTGTTCACTAAAGGCTGTCTAGGACTATCCCCACTCTTATCTGTAACCAGCCAGACCACTGGACAGAACTCCTGGTAGCCTACACTGAGAAGTTCCCAAGTATTTTCAATACCTCAAAAAATGTTGAAAATGTAAAGATCAGCAGTGGTGAATGTTGTTGCACAAAAATAGATTCTTTATAGCTACAAATATCTTCAAAACATTTTTTGTTTTTAGAAATTGTTCCCAAGATGTTCACATTTACCTACATTTAATGCAGCATTCTCTTTTAGGATACGTATTCGGACCTATTTAGTCTAAGAGATTTAAACTAACATACATACACTGATTGATGTTATCTCCAGGTCAATGTTTCATGTTTATTGAGTTAATTGGAGTATGCCTTTGTTTAACTACCTGCGTTAATGAGAAAAAGAACATGCCCTTGGCTTTACTTATGGCATAGACACAAAGGGAAGACAAGACCCTAATGCAACATGGGATTCAGTTTCACTTAGTAATCTATGGCCTTATATCATCACATGCAGTGTTTGCTTTCCTTAAGCTGGTTTATTTACATTTCACCTCTGCTTGTTTACACGCAGGAATGCTAAGAAAAATAACTCAGCTGACACATTTATCACATCAAAATTCTACGCTTGAAAATGCTTTTGATCAGCTCAACTGGCCAAACATGGTACGTTTTGGTTTCCCTATGGAGTTTATCTCTACACTTATGTGTCTTTAGGTGAACCTGGGTTATCTGATCCAATTAGAATTTAAAATAGGACTTTGTGTTGGCTCTAGGAGCTCTGGCAGTTAACATTAGCGAATTATATATGGTTTCCCTAGTGGGAGTTAACTATCATCAATATTATCGTTATTATTCTTTATTTATTAAGCACTGATATATTCTACAGCTCTGTAAAATGTAACCACTGGTGGTCAAATGCACATAACACTTACACATACAGATACAACAGGAATTGTTGGCACTTTCAATATTGCTTAACATGATGTCGTTTGAGTTGTCATACCTAGTGAGAATTGCCTCACTTGTCAAAATGATCCTGATACCCACATTGCAGTATTTATTCTGTACAATGCCCGTGACAATTCATAGAACCTTACAGAAGTACAGAGATTTATCAGCATATTTATTTTCTTTTACATTTTTCAAGTTCCTCAAGGGTCAGGATGGTTTGGGATGTGGAAGCTTATTATAATAAAGCCAATGTAGCTCCAAATCATAGTTCTCCGGGTTCTGTGACATGGGTGAGCTTAGAGGATTCTTTACTGGGGCAAAAGAGGGTAGCTTCCGAGGACAAAATGTCCCAGGATTCCTTATATTTAACAATTTCACAGCTTTCTATGCAATGTTGGGACAATATTGCTCTGCGGGCAACAATGGTAGCCTCTAAGTTTGCAGATAATGAAAGTTTATTGGAAACAAGATAAATCCAGTTTTTTTGTTAATGCTAACCCAAATTACTGTATATAGCAATATATTTTATAGCAAAAAATATTTTTCCTATGCCCCTATAAAACAAGTTACACTACAATACTCTATTAGGTGTAAGAGTATTTATTTTCTTACTGTAGGTCAGTCATTGAAGAAGCATCTTAATATATGTATCTGCAATCAGTGGTGTTGCAATGCATCATGTAAAACTATAGCAGTCTGGGGATGCTAACTTAATACTGTAACCAAATAAAGAGCTATAAGAGAGTAATTCTGAGCAGCTGTGTTTGTTTCTGTTTTCAACAGACTGACCTTCCAATGATCTGCTTTAATATCTACACCTGTTGAAAAGAAATACAGTTTCGGCATTAAGCAAATATTATGTTTTTTATATATATATATATATTCAGCCACAACATTCCTTGAGTCATATAAGCAACATTCATCCTAATTAAATGCACCAGACAAAAATCAATTAACAGACCTAAACAATAAGACAATATTTTATCTTATTAATGATTGTGTCTTATGAAGGATCAATACCACTGAGCGTCTTTTGGAAGAAGTATTCAGCAGGCCGTGCATAATGCACACTTTTGTTAAGGAGGTGGCTTTCAGGAACTTTTACTGACTTAACTTAAGAAAGCTCTTTTTGCGGCACAGAAAGTCTCATTAAGTTTATACTTTCATGATGGATTGCGAAATCAGCTGCAACCAGCCTACCAGCTGTCACCAGTGGTTATTAGATGCTCTTTTGTTATTTTAAAGCAGATCTGCCATGGTGGGTGTTAAATGTATACACAGACTCCCCATCAAATTGTAAATTCCCATATTATTCTCAAAATTGTTTTTCAAATGGCTTTTTATCCAGTATTCTAAACAGAAGAAATCGGACTATTTTGCCTTAAGTAGAATATATAAAGCAGCAGGACAAAGCAGGTTGTTTATTCCCGTCAGGAAGTCCGCTAATTGACTCAAGCATTTGTCTTTGCTGGTATAGAGATGACTGACATTATAGTATTATAGTGCTACATAGACATGTGTTTGACAATAATTATATTTAACATTTATATGGCTTTATTTTTGTTGAATAAATCATGACACGGTGTACCGGTAATATGTTATGTGTCGTTCACCTGAGGTTGTATTTACTATTTACCTAACTTTAGACGTGCTAAGGAACAGATGATTTGTATTATGTCCTGATATGTAAAACCATATGTACTTTCTTTTTCACATGACTCATAACTGTATATATATATATATATATATAATATATATATATATATATATACTCATTAGAACATGGTTTCAATATCTCCATGGAGACAATAAATAAGCCTACACATGCTTCGCAAGAAATATATAACATGCCATGGTAAGCATGAAAAAAACATTATACAATCTTCACAGGTTCTAATGATGGTTTGAAAACATTTCCATGATTAAGATCTTGGTGCTGAAAACATTTAGGGCTTGTACATCACAATGAAAAATGCTTTCCACAGTTTGTAGACTACCCATACAACGTACACACTGATGGAATTTTAGGGCTTGGTCTTTTAAAAAGAAAATATTAAAAACAATGGAAAAAATAAAATGAGAACATTAAGGAGCACTCAGCTTGTTAAAGGTATGTTGTACAAGAAATGTATTATATATTCTCGTGTAATGTAATACAGATGGTCATATAAACACTCATAGATATTCTGGCCACACGGTTACTCCTGCCACAAGGTTGTACCATTTTCCTTGAAGAATCCCCATCTCTGCAACTCTGTGTTTAACCTCAGAATGGATCAACTAAAACAAATTTAAAGGTGAGTGGAATATTTTGGCTAACTGACTTGCCTATGCGCCAAGAGGTGGCAACTCAAGTGAACTGACTGTGCATAGTATATAGTTAACATAGGAAGATTTATTTAACTCTTTAAACTCTATCTGTTCTTTAGAAAAAAAATAAGTAGGAATACTAAAAATAAAAAGAGGTATCATCATTTTGTATCAACAAAAGTACAATACAAAGGCAAAAAAGCTTCAGTCACTTGGCTGAGAAAATCCCCCCACATAAAGGTATAGATTTAATTATACACTATGCAGGGCCAGCTCAACCTTTCTTGCAGGATAAGCCTACTGGGGTTGGCCAATCGTAATAAATAGTGAGGTTAGTAGGTAAAAATATTTAAGACATCTGCATTTTCCCAGGTTAGTAAGTACACTTATTTTTTATTACCCACAAGTTAGCTTTACCACTCCTCTTTTAATGCTTGGTTGGTTTAAAAATAAGGTATATAATATAAGAATAGCAATATTAATACTAATAGAATGTACTATAAACTCACTTGTGAGAATTCACGTCTGCATGATTTCATATAATCTCCTCCTTAAGAATGAAAGTCTTAACCTGAAAACACTAAAATCTCCATGAAGAGAAAGGAACAATGAACCTTTGAAACAAGAACCAACTCTTTTCAAAACAGTCTGATTTTACTAGTGCACATAACACCTAAATGGATTTGACGATCTGGTCTTTTCCTTTCTGTATTCAATAGGTTTCATCATAGCATACTAATATACTTTGTTGGCGCCAGGCATGGTTAAATGCCATAATTACAGCAAGGAAACATAATAGATATTTCCACAAGTATGATACCATTTTAACCTCTGATGCACCCACTTAATGTTATGTTTCTGATGATCCACATCATCATTGTAGGGTTCAGAAAAGATGTAGCCCACAAATGTTCTTTTTTTTCCAGATGCCACCTCCTACACTACAATTTTTTTTTTTTTATCCACTGAGATATAAAGATATATCTTGGCACAGGTAAGCTTACTGTGCAAAGTTTAGGTTTCCATTCAAAATAATGAACTAAATAAATTGATTAATGTTTACCTTAATTAATTAATAAGGGCCATTTGTGCTATAAATGTTATTAGTCTGCTAATGTACAGTATTCTCCAATACGAGTTATCGGTGCAGATTGATGGTGGGTAATGGTAAAACATATTCTTTACAATTTCTTCATAGTGAATTACCCCAGGCCAGCAACATTATGTATGTTTTGTTTAATTGTTTTTTGTTATTTTTTTATGTTTTACTATAGCTGTATCACCATCAGTTATTTTACTCCCATGATAGATGTAGTTCCCAAGTGGAAGCTGCTATCGGCACAAATTCATTGGGATCTTGGTTCCCAAGTAAACCATTTATAGTTCTGAAAACCAAATACTTTTTTAACTACAAAGATCTAGCTACAGTTTGACAAAGACTCTGAGCATTTTTCCTGGGTACTGATTATTTTTGTACATTGTGTTCAAAGTACACAAGGACAGTTTTTGATTTTTAGTGCTATAACCAAATTATGCTCGGATTCTGAAATATACTGGAAGTAATGAAAATGATTATGTACAAAACAGAGAATCATATATGATAGTGATATGAATTAAATATTTTTTTTATCACCCCTTGGGCTGATGAGGGTTCTTATTATCTGTGTTTATGGCAGTGTCGCCTCTGAATGTACATTAAATAATAGATTGTAAAATAATATCTGAATAATATAGTTCTTTTTAATATACCTATTGTAAGTACATTTCTATTGAAAAGGCTCAGTACACAATATCCTTTGCAGTGGATTTGATCTGATCCGTAATCTACGTGATAAGGTTTGTTAACTAAGGATTATCAGGGAGGGGAGATACGTGTGTACGCTACAGTATGTTGGTAAATTGTGTCACATAGATTTAATATCCAGATATAATTGCTTTCCAGTGGGATTAAGTGTTTGTCGATGTAAAATGCCATGAATATTATTTAACCTATTTAAACGTGTCTATAAAACAATACTGTAGATCCTTTGATAGGTAGAACCATTGATAAAGGTGTAGACCACCGAAACATTGGGGGCAATCTCACATGGGTCTCTGCATGTTTTTATTGTTTAAGCTGACTTCTCTTGTGTTTGTTATATACCTGCTCTGTGGTATACACACGTGTTACACTATTTTGTATGGTGTGCAGATTATCTCCTGCCTGTGTTTGCTTGATATATTCAATGGGTCTCCAGGGAGGTTATAACAAGATCCCCATTTACATGCTTGGAATGGTAGTATTTTTCTGCTTTATGAGACAACAGAGTGTGTGTTGCACTGCAGCTCTGGAGCTGCAACTTCTCCTAAAGGTAAACGTCACCTGGCTTATTACTTATTATAAAGTTGTTGTGAAAATCATTTAAAGATGAATAATGGAAAAAAAGCAGATTGCTTGATTTAAATGCATTCCATATATCTCTACTATGCTGTTGTAATTTATTTTATTGGATGGCTACATCAAAGAAATAAAATACTGATTCATTGGTTTAATTACAATATAGTTCAAACAAACTGAAGTCACCCATCACCAAACTAAAATCTTAGTATAACCATATAAAATGCTTTTATTCAAATAAAAAATGTAACCACTTGAGAGTAAAAGTGCCTAGTTGTATTAGTTGTACATTTAGTTTCTCCCCTACTGAGTGTTTATTGATGCATCTTCACATCCAGTGTGTATTGATGTGTTTATTAACTGTACATTGTACATCTTTGGGATTGTGTTCACGTTTTTCCTTAAAGTGGGATGATACCCAATGTTTCTCATATACTTATGTGATATTTCTGATATGTTCTCTGGTTGATCATTCTACATATGGCAAACCACATGAGCAAATAAGAACTACAGACTACAAAATTAACTGATACAGTCTTAAAATTGATTTATTTTCTATTTCTCTTTGATTACCATGGATTGGAACCCCTCAAACCATCTAAAAGTATTGGTACCACATGTTTGGCAACCTACATACGTGGAACATCTCAAAAAATCATTTCATTTTAGATTAATTATTTCTCTTTTTCCCCAGATTAATAATTAAACGTAATAATTAGGAGGGGCTGACATATACTTTTGGTAATATAGTGTATATTAACTACTACCTGCACTCAATTCCTTTTGCATAAAGACAGCCTCACAACATTTAGGTGCGTAGCAGAGGTATTATGAAAAACACTAATCAATGTATCTCTGGCATTATATCCTGCCAAAGATCTTTTAAATTAAGAAACCAACCACGTTCATTGCATTAATTCATATTTAGTGGCCAATACTAGTACAAAATATTTTCAGGATGTTATCTAATTGTGGCTCTGCACCACAATTGTAATGACAACAAAAATAATATCAAGTGACAGACACATACCTTACATAATATGTTCATTGTTTGTTTGAAAAGTTCAGCATGATTTAGTTACATGTTTATTAAGGCTGAAAATCATCAAGTACACCCTATCCAGTATATCTCTAATCCATTGATCCAGAAGAATAGAAAACAACCTTAAATATAACATTTCTTAATTCCTAAGTGGTTTGGGTCCCAATCAGCGACTTATTCTGGGCTAGGACAGCAGGGGCAGGAGGCAGTCCCTCTTAATGAGCCATTTACACGAAAGTTCTTCGATCTCCCTAATGGCCTATTATCACAATGGAGGAGCAAAGCGAGCACAGCCTCCATAGGTTCGTGTCTTTAAGACACAGAGCACCGGGACATCATACCCAAGGGCTTTGTTTCCCACCCTGCACTTCCTTCCAAAATCAGGGCTTCTCGACTGAGAAAAGGTAACCGGAAGTGATGTATTGCACTTTAGCCATCTTCTTCATCTACCCCTGGCTTTTTACCCCACAGCACACAATCGTTGTACCAGTGGGCATTATCTTTGTTTTTGGTGTCTTCTTGGTGTTTTTGGACATGGGTTGTTTTTTGACCCGACTTGACCACTGCCTGCCTCAACGTCGGCTTTGTTTTGATCTTCCCTTTGGTACCTCGCCTCAGATTTTGATTTATCATCCTTATGGTTTTGATGAAGTGTTCCGGGTGGGCGCAACAAAGCCCTGGTGGCCATGGAGTATTCTGGGGCCCAACCTACAGAGGAAAAGGGGCTGTCATCAGTGAAAACCCCATCTGGGCACTGACTCGACTTTGCATAGAGGGTCCTTTAGGACTTGACATAACAAATACTTTGTGGGTCCTGTTGGCAATCACACTACTGTATATGTGATACACAGAGACCCTCACACTGACACGGAACCTCAGGGGGTTTACAAACACCCATATGTACATAACATGTAAACAGTACGCAGGCTAACGTTAGGGTCACACTACTTACATGTTCACACTAACACATGGACTCTAGGTGATAAAATCGGCCATGTTTTCCAGGACATATATACATTTGCCTGTAATGTATGGGATTATTTCTGAGTAAGTGATTACCTTATATAAATGTATTAATTCCACATACTACAGGACAACGCTGTATATGTGCTGGTCAGCAACATGTGGAAAGTATAGGAGTCCTAAAACATGGCTTACTGTAGGTCACAAACAGGCAGTTTTTTGAACATGTCCTTTATGATATAAACCAAGTTCTTCAAAAGCCATTTGGATTTCATTTTTTTAAATGTGGAGGATCATGATATAAATAGAAACACTTCGTTCTTTTGCTGACAATTTATGTAATAAAGGTGGAGAAAAAATCATCTGAAATTAAAATCTCTAGTACACCTAATCCCTACTTATCACTTTGCTATTTAGGCTATGGCTTGACAGGAATAGAAAGTTTCGTCCTCCCCTGATGTCATATGCATAGTCATCAGAAATGCATTCTCATAAAAATCCTCTATCCTCCCACGTCATTAGTCTATCCTTTCAGCCCTTTGCAGGTGTTGTGTCTAGATGAATACATGGAATGGCTTGCTGGAGTTTCATGAGGCTTTCTCCCCACCTTCATTTCGCTTGTCTCAACGAGCTTGGTGTGCCTAAATATGCTGTGTTTATTGTGAGCTGCACTAGCCTAGTCATAGAGACTGATAAGTAAAGCATTGACTGAAGGGGCTGTACAATCAAGCATGTTTGCCACCCAACACATTGGTAAAAACTGGCTGCTCCTTTTGTCTGACGTCAAGCTGAGTCCTAGTTTCCATGCTCTTCTGTGTCTTACGTCTTTGTGATAGTCACACAAGTATCATCTCACATTGTGTTAATATGGTGATGATACCATAGCTTTTATTATAAACGCTCCCAAAAAGGGTACTTTGAGGAGTTTTTCCTGACTAAAACAGTAAAATATTTAGTGATTCATTGGGTTATCTAAGTGTTTTGATATATTATATATCAGATATTCACCTGGCAGTTACTGCATTTTTTTGAAGGTGGTATTGCACGATCCAGCAAGAAAATTGATAGAATAACCAGGCTAGGAACTAATAGTTCTCATCTAAAGCATTCCTCCCTTTACCTGCTATTATTATATAGAGAGGTACAACTAACATGTGGGGCTGACTATAAGAGGAACCGTCACATTCGAGATATATACATTTTATAATGTTTATAATCTTTTCCTTTTCACTTAACAATATAAAAGTTGCCTCAGTTATTTTCTGTTGTATTATAGGTGAGAGTTGAATAACTTAAAATAACTGATACTGTATGCATAGATTAAACCAGATATTACTGGGTGAAAACTGGTTTGCAGATCTGGAATCAATTATGGTGTTATCTTAGATTTGACAGTTAACCTGGCAGAACTATGTAAAAATAGACCCCTTTCTAAAAAATATTTTTTTGGTTGTGCCATAATGTAAACTATTTGCAAAGTATCTAAAATGTTCCAGTGCAGTTACAGTTTGTGTACAGAGATTCAGTTATTAATAGTAGCAAAATCCCAGTTATGGCCATTACAGTGTAAAATATTACGTTCTATTTACTAAATAATAAAAATATTAAATTATAAGCAATGGGTGTGAAATCTGAATCATGCTATCAAAATAGTAAAGTTTTACATTTTTATACGTATTACCAATTTAGTACAAAATAAAGTATAATTTTACAAGTTTTACAATAAAGAATCCTCACAAAGCAAACCAATTAAAAGAACAGTTGACATAAATAGTTTGTTTTTTTTAGTTCTATGTAGGATAGATTTTGGGGGTATTCTATTTTTCTACTGTGTCATTATTAACAGCAGCTTAATTTCATGTTTGAAATTAGTTTGTACTGAATCTTAATAGAAAGAATTGTTACTCAACTGCCATCCTATACTGTGGTTGCAGAAAAAACTCCATATTAACCCAGAGGCTGAAATTCTACAGTATGGCAACAAAATGTTCCGGAATGTGTCATAACAATTCTTGTCCTACCCGTTTACCCATTTTAATTTGCATGGTTCAAGATGGGTATGAATGGCATTCCATAAAATCCCTCTGACACACAATGGCTTAAATGCAATAACCTCAAACTGTCTTGCTCTTGTTACTCGGATTTAAATAGAAGTCACCACTCTATTCCGGTTGTACATGAAAATGGTTTTATTCTTTTTCTCAAGATCCTAAAGTTCAGATTAAAGTCAGGTCACTGATTTAAATCATCTAGTATTTCATGTTCCTTGGAAATCTGTCATCGTTGAGTGAAATATTTCATCTTCTAGTTTAAACAAATTGTTCATGTACAAGCAGTTACAAGGTCTTTAAAGCTTTTATATTTGTAGACCCATTAGAACACATTACAGTTATCAGCACATGTGTTAAAATGTTTGACGTAAAAAATAAAAAAAAATCACAAAGCCTTGAAAATCATGTGACAGATATAAACAACCAAGTTTGGGTTATTTTTTGGTGTGTTAATAATGCCGATAACGATTTCTTGCACACAGCAATGTATAACTAATAAAAGTAATTAGTCAGTGTGTTTATAGAGAGGACTGAAGAAACTCCTGATCATGTTAATAACACTTGGAAGTACCATCTAAGAAGTTACTTTCCTTAAAGATATAGTAATAAACAAATCACGCAAACTAGAATCATTCACCAACTGCCACTCACCACCAGGTTCCACAATAATACCTTCCTATCATCAACTGCCAGAAACATTTCAATGTACCATAACATGCTTCCTTGCTCCTGTATCTTAATATTGGTGGTGCCTTATTTTTTCTCATAAGGACTTAACTCATGCTTTGGAAAATAATAAAGATATAACTTGATAAAAATATTGCAAAGTTTTCAAAACTTAAATTAAGCAATGTGTTCATTAGAAATTAGTCTTATTAATGTCTGTAAGAATTGCCATCTTAACTAGAAGGGCAAGGCTTCTTTGGTTATGCAGGTTTTGGTCCACAACAAAATCTGCCAAGTAAATACTTTGATGTAATATATCTGCTAGATGTATTCCTAGATGTAATTAATAAAAATTTTACTTCTACGGCCAGTGACCTACTTCTGTGATGTGTTTAGAAGGGAAACATGACTACCTTATCTTGCACCAGGGACCTGTAAAATGAAATAATTGACAGGATGTAACAGCAAAACATAATAAATATTTTAAATATATTCAATAGAAACATTTGTTGGGTGTATTATTATTTTCCGGCATTTTCATTGTTGCTTCCTGTGTTGGTTTCCAAGTTAAAGTCTCCTGCCAGGACTCCACCATCTCCTACTTTCAATAGCTGGACATTGTCCATTATTGAGAGGCTTTCAGAGATAACAAATGATTGCAAACTACTAATTGTTTATACATTTCAGTAAACTCATTTGTTAAATCATAACAGTTTACTGTCCATGACAATCACAACCAGGTGCTTCAACAGACTCAACCTTCACAAACACAGTGGACTTGTTTTCATAAACCAGCTACACCAGAAATGTGCAAACAGCTTCCTGTCAAAATGTCTTAGATTTATAGACATTTTAGCCCACTTTATGAGACAAGCTAATCTGCGTAAAGCACGTTTTCTAAAAGACTACACTATTTTATGGAGAAATATCCACTTTGGAATGGGAAAAAGACATACAAGTCAATGTCAGGTATTTAGATAAGAAATATGTGCTGAGTAAACACTGTTCTCAAGTCTATGGCATGTTCAGAATTCTTCTGGTTCAGTGGTAGCTCCCAAGACAATGGATTAAGCAATCATCTGAGCTTTCAGTATTATGAATTTTATGAGGACTTCAAACTAACTTTATGGTATATGATTTCAGTAATCAATTCTTATGAACGAAAATAATTCAACCACCTTATCGTCTGAGAACCTAGCTAGAATTAATATGTGGCAGTGGCTATATTGACTGTGATAATTGTCTAAAGTATCTTAACATTACCCTTCACTGGAAATAAGAGGCCTAGCACAATTCCTGAAAGATAGCCTCCACTAAACATTATAGTAGGCACTATGCATTCTGGTAGGTAAGGTTCTCCTAGCATCAGCCAAACTCAGATTTGTCCATCAGACTTCTAGATGATGAAGCATTGCTCATCACTTCAGAGAATACTTTTACACTATTCTCAAGTCCACTGACAGTGTGCTTTACACCACTCGAGTCGACGCTTGGTACTGTTCATAGTGATCTTCAGTTTGCGCGCAGCTGATTGGCCATGGAAACCCATTTCATGAAGCTTCTGACGCACAGTGCAGGGCTCTTCCGTTGAAACCATTCTACTGTCACTATTTGTCTATAGAGATGTTATGTGCTTCATTGTACACACATATTTCAATGGGTGTGGCTGAAACACATACATTCAATAATTAGGAGGGTGTCCACATACTTTTGGTCATATAGCGTATGTATGTGTAGGTATATATATTTCATTATTTCTATAACTATTTTTTTCTTATTTAATGAGACCGAAAATTTGTGCACGCATTTTCAAAATTGTCTTGAGCTGGCCCAGGTATCCCAAGCAATACCTCAATGACACACCAGCCTAGTGGTGCACCAGACATACAGTATGTCCTATGTATAGGGTGACCACATCGACCATGTTTTCTAGGACACATATAATTTTTACAAATGACCACCTCAACAGGTAAACTGCTCTCTTTCAATGCATGGGGTATGTAACATTAATGTGGGAATTACTCAGATACACGCTTTACAAACTGCAGGGCATCATTTTACTTGTGTATGTGAATATTGTATGTATTCTGGAAAACGTGCATGATGCAGCCACCTTTCTTATGTCCCGACTACCTTGTCCAGGAAAGTATAGAAATTTAGGTGAACCTGCTTGCTGCCTTCCATTTTGTGCATTCATCAACATTTTTCCTAAGTATTTTTTAAAGTGACAAACTATTAGTTAATTATAAAAAATACTTTATTATACATACTGTCCCCTTCTGTTCATATTACTGTTATGATTATGACTCTCAGAATATATTTTTTTTATTTAGACAATATATCAAGGCCACGTAGCATAAACCCATTAATGCCACACACTTAATAAGCACAAGTTATCAGAAGTATGTAATGTGACTATACATAACATAAAACAAATAAAAAATTACAATAAAAAGCTTAATGGACTATTTGGCAAGAGACTAAAAGCAACATTTAGAATTCAAAATAAATGTTAGCAGCTTTGTTCCTGCATAGTCTGTTTCATGTACAGCCAGGCTGGAGGATACACTCTCTTACAATGTCACAGAAAATGTACTTTACAAAGACAAATGCATGGTGCAGCTGCTTGCTATTTGTAACTGATGAAATCTCCAAAAAGCAGTAACAAACAACCCATGCAAGACATTTCACAACAGTTTGTAACGTCCAAGGACATACTAGTAACTTTTGGCCAACACCACAGATACAACTGGTAAATGGTAGCAGTAATTCAAAGTTTACAGAAGAAGCTCAAAAAGGTTCCAATAAGCACTGAAGGATTTTGTTTTTAGTAACTCTCTTTCACATGAATTTGCAAGAAGGAAGGCATTTTGTAGTATTGCTCCCTGTTAGCTTGTTTATGGTAGTTTTGACCATGTTATTTACTAGTTCTTCCCTTGTAAATTTTTACTTACCATAATACTAGAGAGTCAGGTAATGTTAAACATTAACTAAGACACACTTTTAGACGTGTAATGTAAATTGCCTAGGACTAGTGTATGCAATGGAACAAGTGCATCTTTTGGGGTTTATTCACTAAAGGGTGACTTGGCAGGAGAGGTTGCAGGATAATTGAGGTTACCATCCATTATGAAGGGCAACTCTAGCAGGTTCCTCCAGCATGAAGGCTTGAGCTGGCCCTGTGTAATATATAATTAAATAAGCAAGGAGACTGAACAAATCTCACTGATTTACAATAAATTACATAGGCCTAGTCAAGGTTTTCCTGTTGCAGAAGCTTAATCGCAATAGGCCTTCAAAATGCATAATGATGTAAAAGTGATTGTTGTGCTGGGCTTGGCTGAATTGGGTACCCGGAGGACTGTCCCACAGACGGTCTCCCTCTTTCCTGATCTTTTGAGACACGACAAGAGTGACATTGGAAAGGCTGTTCTTGATCATGAAACCAAGAGCATGTATACATGTGCTTCTCTATATTTTAATAACTGACTTATACAAGTGAAAAGTTTTAATGAAATTTGTTAGTGTTAGGATTTTCTTAAAATTGGCAGTTAATTATTTGGGGGATTCTGAACCATCCAAACCTATGGGGAAGCAGGAAATAGTTATTAGGTCATGTAGCATGACATTACATTTTTTCATACAATTTTCCAATACTTAATGTATTCATGTGCATACATTTCATGGAACATTACAGTAAGGTCACTAACTACAATGAAATTAAAACATTAGACCCAAGACATGCTTTTTAAAGTTAAGCTTTTCAATTGAACTAAAATTGACAAAACATGTTATATGACAACATTATATTACACTGAGATATATGTTGGTTTCCCTGTAATAGAATGCATTTTTTGTAGAATGCATTTGTTCTAAGAACCATAAAGTATGTTGGGGAGGAGTATACTAGGCTTTGTAAATGTTATTAGCATAAAATCATTGAGAGGTGTAATTATGTATAAATTTCATTACGTATGAAAAGTTTTGTTTTGGAAGAAAGGAAAGCCAGTAAAGTAACTTGCATCATGAAAATGGGAATGAGGTGTGGTGTGTTACATGGTAGCAACATTTAGTATATGAGCGGGGACTGACAAGTTAGTGTAATGCCAACTAAAAGAAAATTGCAAGAACCGAGGCGAGGTGATGAGTGAGGGAATTAGAACAGTGCAAGCACCCTGAGTCAGAAATGAACGTGTACCACATTGTTACATATGTTTTGCAGGTTAAATGGAATGCAAAATATTCTTTGTTGATGTGAATGAGACGTTCATAAAAGAATACAAGAGTAAGATAATTGTCTCAGCCTTGCCAAACTTTAAGTATCAGTAGAAGATCCAAGAAGAGGGAATGCAGTGGGTGTAAATATAAAAAAGAAGGCGAGGGAAGGAGAGATATATTTGAGAATTATTGACAAAAATGTTGTACCACATTCAATACTCCATTGGAATGTTGCCTTAGAACATTCTTTACTTACTGCTGTAAGATTTATGTAGAGTGTTGGAATTGCCATTCTTCTAAGCTTATTTGAATGGGGGCATACCCTGTTCCTAGGCCTTGCTTGGAAACAAGCTTACTTGGAACACCAATGTAGCTGCAAAGTGTTCTCAACTTCTCATCCAAATTGGACTAATCCTAAGTGGTGACTCATAACCTCCCTTATGTCATCATCACATGCACTTATCTTCATTCTTAAAACCTTCTCCACTAAAGTCAGTTGAAGGTAGTAACTCCTCCTCCTTCTATGCTTAGGGAATATCAACACCAACCTTGGTCCCTCTATTCCTGCTTATTTCTGTCTTATCACCTTTTATAAAAAAAAAACATAAATTGCAATGCTGCCAACCTTGCTTCTGCTCATGGCAACCCCACTCCTCCTTCAATGCATATGTGCAATAAACATACTGATGGTCACCAATTGCAAGTGCCCCACTTCTCAAACATCCACCTTTTTCTAGAACAGAACACACTGCGCCAGGCCAGTGACCAAAGAGGAGCAGCAACGATCCAATAGTGTCTCAAACTGGATAAAATACAAAATGTGGAAAAATGGAAATTTTAATAATCCACTATCACTACTCACTTAAATGTAAGATACTTATGTATAGTGTAATAAATGTTATTTACTGTACATATTTGCATCTATATATCTGTCTTATATATATACTTTGGTCATGCTGCTATTATCTGAGAGGGATTGTCAGTATTCCTGAAGATGCGTACACCCCCTATTGAGCGCTTAGCATTGAGGATTGGTACGTTTGAGTAGGCTTTTTAAAGACCATTTCCATATATGTACATGTTTTTCTTTTATATACTACATTATATTGGTCTTTTTATGTATGTCTTTTGTTTTTAAGCCACCTGCTGCCCTTGCTTTTGAGATAAGTGTTTTTGCTTTTTTCTATTATTGTGGTGAGAGCGCACTTTTCATTCTTACACCCACTTCTTTCAGTGTGACAATGTAGCCTACAACCTTACCCCTCACCTCTTCACTTAGTTCTGTCTCTGTTTTCCAACATCTCTATCTGCTCCTGCCCTGATATTGCTACAACACAGAACAAACTCTAGTTGTATATGATGTTACTCCTGCCACCAAAATCATGCTCTTTTCCTATGCCTCTGCTCTCTAGTAAAGTGACAGTATTTCATTAATCTCTTCCCTCTCACATAACCATAAATATCTGTTTTCTACTTTTAATACCTTACAAGGGCCACACCGAGGCGGATGCACGGGGTGCAAGTCACCCTGGCGGCAGGTAGTGGAAGAGAGGGAAACAGAGAAGTCGCTCATTTTCAGAAACCACTGATTGCTCCTCTGCCCCCTCTGCTCCTTGCTGCAACCCACCTCTGTGCTGCCCTGATTGCAATGGTGCAAGGCCTCTGTCTCATTCGCGTGCCGGGGCTTAATGCTTCATGTCATATCCCAGTGCTCAGCCATGAAGGAGGGTGAGGGTAGATGAGTCCTGTGAGTGCAATATGGGTGCTGCAGCAAGTCATGTGGATGGAATCTGGGTGCCGGGCAAGTCCTATGAATAGAATCTAGGTGCTGGGCAAGTGTTGTGGAGGCAAACTAGATGCCACGGGTGGCCTTCGGTGTGCGACCATGAATACTAAAGTGCATTTTTCACTTGATTGCACTTTGGTAGTTTTCGGAGATGTGCCATACCACCGTCTGTGTTTATCTTGCTATAATGATAAGAGACACACTGAACCTCCCTCAGTGTCTGGATCACTATACAAGCATATGAGTTATATTGTTGTGGTTGTGGTGATGGAAGTTGTGGTATACTACTTTCAGGCTCAGTAGTTATATACTGGTGGGACTTATACTGTTCCACCTTCAGGCTTAGTATATATTGATAGGAGAAAAATTGGGAGAATTTTTGTTCAAATATTAATTTCTTCGTTATTTATTTGTCTACTTTCCTCAACATAACCTCTGTATAGATATAGTGGGGGGGGCACAAAAAGAGTTAGCTACCGCTTTGCCCCTCTTACTCAGCTGCTACTTTAAAGTCACTGACACATTTAGTGTAATGCTGTTTGGGGGAAAAGGTATCACTGTGGGAAGTGAGTGACATGTTACATGGTGAAGTCAGGGGGCCAAAAGAGGTGGAGTGGAAAATGGGTGTGGTTAGAGTGGTTATATTTGTTAAGGGGAGGAGTTAGCAATATTCTATCCAGCAGACGAAGGTTGCTGCCTCTATGACACACTTGATTCCAATTTCTCCTTTACCACTTAAATGCGGTCACTGTGTCACTATGAAATTTCTCTGAAACGTATAGTTTCATCATATAAGAATCTATCCCCTTGTTGTGTCCCCAACAAAGCAATAAATAAGTGCACACTTAGTAAATACTATTTAAAGCACCTATATGAAGCATAAATATTGGGGATTCCATCACATTATATGGCCATATATTGCTTAGCCGCTAATATGTAAAAGTACCCCAAATTTAGCGAGTCCAACCTGATTTTACAAGGCTTACCAAGGAGCTGAATCAGTGGAACTTTGCTGCATTTTAACTCAAATGCTACTCTCCTGCAATGTAAAGCTTTTTCTGGACACAATTAATGAAGCACCTGTATGGTAGGTGGGGTGCTTTTGCTTTTTGGTCAGAACCTGCAAAACATACAGAAAAGGGGAGCACACCCTAAAAATCATACACTTTTGCTTACCAGGTTGCTGAATCAGATTCCTGCCAACATTTTTTGTCCATATAAGCATAGGTTTAACACAGAATCCATAACGTAAAGAAAGTTGCTTATTAGTTATAAGCTCATACAAAACCACAAATGTTCAAACAGAAAAAAATCATACTTTTTCTATATTTTGTTGGCCCAGGTTTTTAGTGTCTTTAAGGGTGACTTCACAGAAACACGTGCAAGAAAACATACAGTCATTCTTCTGAGACAGTTGTTTTTCCAACATCGGCTTTCAGTGTTAATTTACACACCATATAATAAAACAGATATTCGTGTGCTTTCTGCCCTAGGACTGTAATGTAACCTAAACTTGAGAGACTGCAAAATTTAAGCTTAGTGTCAGCAAGTCAATCATGAATTAAAATATCTGACTGTAAAAGAAGCATCGCACCAATGTCTCTATACATCTAGATGGGTTTAAGGCATTTCAGATATGTGAAGAATGTTATATGGAAAGCAGCAACTTAATGCATAAAGTCATGAACACACATGTTTTTAGGAAGAAAATGTGGTGTCTAAAATTATTCATTATATTATTAAAATCCTGAATTTATCTAGCGGGGGGGGATTAAATGTTATGGCATGTGAGATTTACAATTTTTTGTTTCATTCTATAATTGAACAAAGTTCTACATCCCTCTTATTTTCATTATAAGTCTTTGTTCATGTTTACAGCTGTATATGTATGCTATTTTTATTAATTTTTTCAAAATTCTCATTTAGCACTGGTTTTGCTAGACTGTTAAGTAGGGTACCTAAGACCACAGACCTTGCAGTAGGTATTGAAGGCCACATATTGGTGTGACTCAAACTTAAGAAAAGATATTATAGCCCAAACTAGACATTACTTACCTGCAACGAGATATGATCAAGTTCTCTAGAACTAACCAAAGTAACCAAATCATAAAGGTTTAAGAAATACTGAGCATGTGGTGGGAACACATGTAGGACATCACCATCATACCTCATTTGACCTTGTTTTTGTCTGGATTTTTCGATTTCAAAGTTAAGCTTTCAGTCTCAACCTGCCATTTTTGCTGTGACTACTTTTGCATGTTCTACTGATTTTTGTTAATTTGTGTTCTGACCAGGCTTGTCCCATGACCTTTTGCATGTAATGGGGGTCATGGCCAGTTGGGCATATCCTCTGATCTCTCCTTACTATTTCCTATGGAGCTGTAAAATCAATGGAGGTCCTTGGTGTTGCAACTGGGCCACCTAGTGATGCTCTGGTGGCTTGTGGTGTATGGTGGGTGGCCGTTAGTATAGTCCTGCCTACTCCCACCTATGGCCCTAAAATGTTGGGGGTATGCCTGTGCACTAAGGGAACCTGACATAGTATCTCTACCTTTACTGACCTTTACTTCTTCCTTACAAGAAAGGGCGATGTGCCTTCCTTTTTTTATTGATTGTAGCATGTGACTACAAAATGAGCTGCTTACTGGCTGATCATGACAGGAAGTGATAAGAACCGCAAAAATCCCCCTTGGTGCAGAGTGCAGGAGATGGACACCATGCACCAAGTAGGCCTCCACATCCCCCAGCACAAAATTCAATCGGTCCTCTCTTCCATAGTTTCTCTTCATTCTATGTATTCTTTTATTTTGTCTCCCTTTATATAAGTGTAAAGTTCAGCCTTCAGTTAAAGTTCAGCCTTCAGAGTTTGATGGCAGATAAGAATGATTTGTCCTCCCTTAGAACAATGACTGAATGGCAATGAATATGTTAAAAACACAGATCTAGATTTACACCTATGTTCCATAAAGTGGTTGTTGTTGTTCTCTAGATAGTAGTTGCATTCAAGTAACTGTTTACTTCATTGATTCAACCCTAAGTTTCGTCAAAACCCAAAGAGTTCCCAGGTATTGTTATGGTGTATCAATAAAAGTGACATTTTCACTAAATTTGTTTTTGTCCATTTATTCCCATAGATCACACCTATACATCACACCATTTTATTTCAAAATTCTAATGTTACCCAAACTATCTCTATGTTCTCTTTCTTACCTTATACCAGACTATAATAAAAGTCTGGTTTCCATCCACTTGCTGGTGGTTCACAGGAATATATTAACATGCTCAGACGCAACCAGTGGAATATTTTGCAATTAGCCAAGGAATGGATTTTTGGCTTTTTTAAAATTGTTTTGTTTGAATGGTCCCTTCTGTTGGTTAAAAAATGAGGCATCAGTGGCTTTGATGATCCTCACTGGATCCTCACCTCATCAAAAGGTAACATTTTATTTTTACAGGCTGCCTTCTTTGGTTTTGTGAACAGTGTCATTGATTCTCAACGTACTGGAACATAAAGGGTCCATTGGCCCATTTATTTTTTAACATTTTATTTTATATTTATTTAATCCCCTCTATCCCACAGCACAGGAGATGCCTGCCTGATGGGTTAAATGTACTATAATCTCATATCCCACAGGACAGAAGAAGGGGATATATGCCCCTTGGGCTATTTTATAATACATAATAGCCCACATCTGACTAAATGCTCAGCCACGGATTGGCTTCAAACCTTTATTATTAACCCCCACTGCTCAATGGGTGAAGGAGCAAAGAACTCTTTGTTCAATGGAGTTCCCCATTAACCCCATTAAACAAGAGGGGTTAATATCAACCCCTTTTTTTTACATATTTTGTAGCGGAGGACATGTAAACCAATGCACAATAACTGAACTGAAGCTCGGAACAAAAAGTCACAAGCACTTGCATCTACTCATAAGCAATTCATATATTAATGAATATCAGCATTGCTTTGCGAGAGTTAGCATGTAAGTTAATTCCCCTTCAGTGGAGTCTGTGGTTAACTTGACAGACCACTCAACATTGTAGTGAATCAACCCCTCTGACAGCTGTATGTTAGTGGAACTCTATACAATTCCAAAGCTGTGCCCTGGTCACAGCTATGTATAAAGGAGCAGCATGTGTGAATGTTTCATACCTTGTGTCCTTACCTGCATCCACCTACAGAGTCTGTTGGAAACATTGCACATCTTTGAATTCAGAGTAGGGTTGTTTTAGACAGGCCCATATTGACATAAGTGTATTTTACCTTAAAAGAATGCGTCAGACATACATGCACCAAATAACATAGCTACTAATCTAAAAGCCAACTGTGATGCTGATGCCTGGACGGAGAACCTTACTGTAATTACACTTAGATTAAGGCAATTTAATCATGCAAAATATGTGCTCAAACAACAGCTGAGCAGTTCTGCAAACCACAATGACATGCACCAATGCCATCTGGACACATAAAGGCTTTCTGTCTGAAGGAATTGGATACTGCGATTCTATTTTCATAGTGTAAATATTTGCTGCCCATGCAAAGGTGACAGCTACTCCCATTTCTTTTCAGTTCCTGCATACATTCAAGAACAGAGCATACCTAATTTAGTAACTTTTTAAAAGGTAATTTCTCTTTTTAAAAAAAAAAAAAAATCAATGCATGGACAGCCACCTTGTTAGACAAACAGGCAATAATTTGTCCAAATATACGTAATCCGTTGTATAGATACAACAAAAGGGGCAAACGGAAATTTAAAGGGACCTCACAGCTATAATATGCATTAATGTACATATGATGGCTACGGTGTCCCTTTAACAAATATTTCTAAGCAAAAAAGCTTTACTTGAGAGTAAAAATGGTAACTGTGTTTAGCTGTATGTATATGCATTACAGAATCAGCTCAGCTCAGTAACTGGATGTGGCACTTAAGATAAAACTGTAACTGAACTCAGCGCCAAACACCATTCATCACCGTCTCACCAAGAGGCTGAGTCAAGGCATTTTATGCAAAAGTCTACTTCTGATCTCTTTTTTTTTAGTTCAAAAGTATTAGCATGGTTGCTCAGGTGACTGCTCCAGAATCCTTCTTTATGGCTCATTAACTACTATATCCAGCGACTTACTTACCTTCCGAGCTGGCCTAGGCCCGACCTATGCTATACCTATATGTGATCTTGCCTGTAACAACGGTATATATATTTTTTAATATATGCAGCATTTATTCTTTTCACTTAAGCATGTCATATTTTCTTAGTTTACTGTCTTGATGCTAGGCTTTTTCCTCTCCAAACAGCAATGTCAGAATCTTTCCATCTTATCTGCATCTTCATGAACCTATAGCTAACTCATTTAACTTTCTGTTTATCCTTGGCAACAACGTGACTCATTGCATGTCGGTCCTTATTTTGGGGCATTACTACATCTCTTTTTCCCATATATTATTATTGTTTCTACACTTCCATAATGGATGTTATAATGTCAACAGATCTACTTTTTACTAAGGTGTTTTCCATTCCCACACTATCCCTTATTCTCTTGCTAGTCACAAGTCTGCATGTTTACCTATTTATCACTAGTTTGATGATATGTTATCTGTTTGGGATGATTTAAAAGAATTCGATAACACATATATGAGTTGTGAAGTCAGTTCTAGGATCAAACTAAATAAAGCAATAGGAATGTTTCCGTGTGAGTTTTGTAAATAAATGAACATGCAAAAATATCTAGCAAGCGAAAACATGATGAAAAGGCTGTATTATATATAAAAGTAGACTTTTGCTGTGACATTCAGAATTAGGTTGGCTTTTCTATCGTTTTTGGTAGGTTTGACAAGTATACCAACAAGCTCTTATCTATTCTGTTTCTGCATTTGTTAGTCCTCCAAAAAACCCCAATACTGTTCTTCCATTACAGCCTGACCCCCCACATAGCAGTCTATGTACAGAGCCATTTTAGGAACACCGTGGAAGGCGAAGTTTGAGGTGAAAAGGTAGAACTTACACATCAGAATGAGACTTAGCTCAACCAAGAATGGGCAAAGCTTAATAGTGTACCCACTTTTTTGTTAATGAGATTTTTTCACTCAATACAGGGCTACCATTAGCATGTGTAAGGCTCAGTTAGCATTGCAATATGAAGAGATCAAATGGACACTTGTATTGGCAACTTCTAGGCCTGCAGATAAATTAATTTTATTGGAACAATGACTTTCTAAGTTTGTCTTATTGAAAGAAGAAGAGTCTAATGCAGAGATGTTTAAATGTGGCCATGAAAGTAATCTAAATTATAATTTTAGTGTATTAACAGCAGCACAAAAACGTGGATAGTTTTTTTTTTGGGAATCTTTGATTGATATAGATAATTAAAATGTCATAGCTATATGTGTCGGCACAGTTTAAGTGGACAGTATATGTATTAGTCAGTTGCTGGAAAATGAAGGGGCTGAATATTTGAACTTGAAAAGACTCTTTTAAATGTAATTAATAGATTCTTTGCAATATGATTGTGTAAACAACATCTAAGAAAGTTCTGAAAATTTCCAACTTAGCTTCCACAATATAATGTGGAGGCTTTTAACTGTATAAGCATTTACCCTTTCAATGGCAGGTAATGACAGAATCTGTGTTTCTTTCTACATTATTAAAAATTCACAGCCAGTTTTGAATTCTTATAGCACTTGCTCCCTCCAGTGGAGTTCTGGATATCCAAGTAGAAATGTGGAGGTTGTTCACATTCAAGACTTGAAAGCAAAATGTTACTGATGCACAAACAAGGCGATCTTTTAGTTCAGTACATTATGTACTTCCAGTGCATTATAAGACGCTTCATTAGTTTATTTGGAGTAGCCCTGCAGGCTTACACTACGCAATATGCAATCAGAGCAAATTTTCACATTTCAAAACAATTAAAAAATTTCACATGAAAACATTTCTTTTTATTTTGTTGATATTTGTGCATGACAATGGTGTTGTTATAATTTTGCTTCGATACCAAGTGTATACAGTCAAGACATTAGGGGAGCTATTGTCCCCAGCTACTCCACTTACAGCTAAGGAGTAGCTCCATCTGATTAGATGTTCTGATCATTGCTCCATTGTTCTGAGTGCAATGAAGGAATGACAGGTGGAGAGGGCACTCTTCATGTGGAAGGTGGCCACACTATCTCAGAAGGGCTAATGAGCCCCATCTCATTTAAAACTGGAAGTATGGCATGTCCTGGAAATTGCCCTGTGTTGGAAGGATTTTGGCCTCAGGCAGCAAAATGTATGTGCCGTACAAAGAGAAAGGGCACCCTGGACTTTAGGGAAGGTGGAATATGACTGCTGGCCCTGGTCAAAAGTTCAGGCTGGTCAGTCGTCCCTTCATTGGTTAATGGATGCAACACTGTTGCAGGCAGAGGGGTTTTTTTTTTATAGTCACAGCAGCGGAATATTCCCCACCTTGGCCAGCGGAGAAGTAGTGGTACCTGAATGCATTGCTCATATGTGCTTGAAGAGGTGGGCCCAGCGGGCTGCTGATGGCACCCACTGGGCCAGAAATCTTGGTCTTAATGGTTTTGGATCGCCTGTTGGGCTTAGGTCTAACAGCTGGGAGGTTGTTATTGGTTAGTGTGTCACTTCATTATATTATGGTTGTACTGGCATGGGGAATTAATAAAGCTGTGGGTAATGCCCTTACCCACAATGATGGCTCCTGTTGTTATTTATTGAGGATAAGTGAAGGGGTTGGGAATTAGGACTCCTCCATTTTCTTTTTTTTTCTCAATTCTCAGTTTATTGAAAAAATCCATTGACAAATATACCATAAAGAGCAAATACCATGAGCAGTATACAAAAGAATGGTACAGTGCGCAGAAAACGCAGTACATTACTCATCAGGCACAACCAGAACAATAGGACATTGAGACAATCTGTACATGGGTCAATGGT
The DNA here is from genome assembly GCA_009364415.1 of Spea multiplicata. Classification (NCBI taxonomy): domain Eukaryota; kingdom Metazoa; phylum Chordata; class Amphibia; order Anura; family Pelobatidae; genus Spea; species Spea multiplicata. Next base: position 31,117 of record VKOC01049068.1, read on the forward strand.
AGAAAAAGCAGGCAGCCCCACAGGACACAGCCAAGTGAAGGTGCATTAAATGGCACGACCTGAGAAACTGAGTAGCTCGAAACCGAGCCAAAACTTACAAAGAACCAAACATCAACAAAAAGGTTAATGCAGTGTCGTAGAAACAGAGAGTACATCATGCTGCAGAGTTATACATTATCATAAGAAATACAGGCGAAGGCGAAAAACCATGCAGGTCACATAGCAGAGAGCCGCGAGGTAAGTCAAAGGGGATCCAGGGCCGGAGGAGAGGACTCCTCCATTTTCTTGCTTGTATTTTACAACATTGCCTCAATGTTACTTACACAGTAAACATTTTTATTTTTGTGTGAAAGTTATTGATTTTAGCTGAAATAAATGTTAAATTGTACATTGAATATTCCGATTTGTGTAATAGTGGTAATATTCCAATAGTAATTACATATTTCCATTAAATTATTGCAGAACCTATATATTTTAATAATGGGGTTTAATAACGAACATTTGATCTTCCATTGGAATGTTCCTATGGTGGTTTTTCTGCCCATAAAGGGGAAGTTTCAGTAAAAGCTAGTTGTTTTTCCACTTGTAGTGAGACAATACATTCCTTTAGGCTTACTCTTGCCACTGAAAGAAACCTTCTATGTCTGAGTCTATCCTGATACCCACTTGCATAGAGGATTTCCTTATTTATTCAGATGTCTATGTTGTGCTCCCATATCACATTCCTGAAATATGGAATGTGAGTTCCAGCAATCAGTCTGTTGCAAAAGGACTCTTAAGGGTGATAACATATCTATCAATACACACTAATAATAATCAAATGAGGACTGGCATCTGGTTCATACCAGTTTTTGTGACAGTGAACTAACACTGTAAGATGTCACATATCCACTCACTAAATATATATATATACAAATTTATTTCTTGATCTTGTATGAACTTAGATACATTTCTAGGATCTTCATGTCATAGTTGCCAGAAGTACCAATATGGTTGAGACAAGAACACATGTTTTTTTGTCATATTATCATATTTTATTGACATATTGTCCATTGAGCTTAATACAGCATAACATACTGTACTTGTGGCCTATCAAAGAACTGTTGTCACTATTTAAGCAATACAAGTACCACAGGTTGAGAAACATTGTTTTATCACAATCTGTTCATAACATGATGAAGACATGTCCAAGGTCAGTGGAGTTCTTTGTGGTTTTAGCTTGCTATGTGAGAATATTAGACTTTACTAAAATATAATGTTTAATGGGCATATCAATGCTGAAAGACAAGTGCTTGGTTATTTCCATGTGTAAATTAAAACAGTATGTGAATATATTTCTTAGCACCAGGGAACTGGGTGTTTTGTGAAATATGGGTAAATATGCTCATTTTTGAGCCAACAGAAATAATCAGTTAGTTTTATATGATAATAGTTTTTCCTTTCTTTTACACTTTTGATTTTCCTCTGCTTTTCACTAGGAAACAACGGTTGGATATCGAGTTGGCCACATCATTGGTCACATCTCAACACTGAGACATTATTTGTTCCTGAGAACCACTCAAAATAAACGCAGAAGTTGGCATCTTCAATAATAATAACACATCTCTAAAGTCTTACCAGTCTAATATCATCAAACTTTGAAAAGAATATCCCAACGTATACCACTAGCTACTCATATAATCTGGTAAAGTGAGTCACAAAGTACATAATGTTTGTTTGAAAAAAGCTCCTTTTTCACTGGGGTAGCCACAGCTACACTTCTATAACTATATATAAGGGCCGGTATCCATGATGGGGTTATATACAGTACACCTTATAGCCCTTTTCTTTGTGTTTTGACATCCAGTAGATCAAGGCGTCCTTTTCACTTTAAGTTTCATCTTTCTTTCTCTTGTTTTTTTGTTTTCCATTTAATTTTATTTTCCTTTTATCTTATGATATTAAAAATTACAACATTATTTTGGCAGGGACTACCATCAGGATGTGACGTGATCAGGGTTTCTTCTAACCAAACAGAGATTTTGCAATTCAGGTAATAATGGCTTAATGTGTACAACATATTGCAAGCAAATGTACAAAATGAGAAAATAACTTTCACTTCATATTACTGCTAATCCATTTTCTTCTGTGTGCAAAGATTATTTACACTTATTTTAATAATATAATACATTGGAACCGACAGCACATTCTTTATGAATGATTGATAATTTAATATACTTATTCAAGCTTATAAGCTTATATATATATTCAATATGAATATTAGAATTATTTTAAGCGCAATGCTTATATGCAAGCCTAATCTAATATTAAACACATTCTGAACATTTTAAATCATACATTACAGAGTTTGCAAAACAACTTAAAAATACATTTTATTTATAGTATAACAACAAACATTACATTTTCCAAAATTGCATATAACTGCCAGAATCCATTGGGATGAGTACACATTTTAGGTTCATATTATCTTGTTTTGACTTTGCTATATTTTATTATGCTACCCTTCCCTAATTTAATATTGCAATTCCCCCTTTTTGTATACGCTCCACTGAGTTCATTCATTTCAGTTTTCCCATTCCCTCTCAACAATTTGGTTGCTATCTCCCTGGTCCATTTCAGTTTACCTTAACCATACTGTTCAATTTTATTTGTCCCTCTCCTGTATCTCTCCTACACGTAGTCTTTCAGTTCTTCTGCTCACTGCCTACTCTTCTATCCATTTTAGCCCTAGTCTATTTGACTGCTGTACCCTCGAAGCCTGGGCCAGGCCCCTCAAACCAAATTAAAGATCCAATAATTGACACCAAAAGTGGGGTTGAATAGGCCACAGTTGATTTATAAGTTTAACCTAGCCATTGCCACGCAACCTAGAAGAGACAAGAGAAGAGCCGATGTGTGGGAGCAACACGAAGGCAGCCTTGCGGGATTGAGCAGGATTACTGGGACCCGAAGGTACATTGTCTGACCGCCCACCCGCAACACCCCAAAAACCGCCCGCAAGTTTTTTAACTTGTCAAAGCAGTCCTCTAGTACAGGGCGTCCTGTCACACCTTCAAAGATGCTTAACTACTCATGTGTTGTCATTCCTCATTCTTAATGTTCTTCCTTAGCCACTTTGGTTACCTCCCCTATATGTATATTGATCACAAAATACATAGTGAAGATAGATAGTACTGATATCATTTTAAGAGGAATCTGTGGATCAACCCTTCCATTTCAACTGAGTAGGATCCTAGACAGTGGGTTCTTAATCTTATATTTTTCAGTTTTCATGTTGTTAATAACAGAAGATTAGGACCACATATATATATATACATTAGATATTATTAATAATTTTACGTGTGCATTGCTTAATTAATTTAATAATGAAGTAATCCCTTAAATAATAGCTTCCATTTTTCCCATAAAAAGTTTATTTTTTTTAAACTAGTCAAGTCTTGTTTTTAATTCTTAGCTGAGAAACAAATAGGACACTTGACGTCTTAATGTCTGCAACAGGTTTGGCAACACCAATAACTGGGACACTGAAGCTACCTGATACTTTAATGGACCCATGTTAATTAATCATCAGCCTCTGAAATGATTCATCATCAAGTTGCACTACACAGAGTATTTATGATTAGTAAAACTGGAGCTGTTCCAAGCTATAAAACTTTCCACAGTATTCTATATCACTTGTTCTATCAGTTGAAATCATATCTGTAAAAATATGATTGGCTAAACTAAAGACACACCTTTTAGTTCATAGAACAGGGGTAAAGAAGGTAACATGCATAAATAGGGATGCGGATACAAAATCTCATGTGGGATAAACACATCCCTGTGAACATGTTTAGAAGACGTATTTCATTCTCACCGGTGTAGTCGGCCATTTCATCCTTTAATGGATTTCAAAATGCCCATGGGGAGTCGAGAATGCTGTGTTGGTGTGAAACTCTACACACTAAATTTAGTCAATTCTAAACTTGGAGATGTTTGTGGAGAACCAAGACGATAAGTTCACTAAGCGATAAGTTCACTAAGCGTACCTATTGAAATGAAAGAGGACTAGACACTCCAATGCAACTCATAGTAAATGTCTCTGTCCCCAAGTTTCTGTGAGATTCTAACGTTTATTAACTTGCAAAATAAATGTAAAGGTTCTTTTTTGGGTCTTACTGTGTTCTGAGGTTGTAAGAGACCCTGGTATGTATCCCCAGAGCCTTTTAAACATGTTTATGGCTCGAGACATACCGTATTTGCTCGATTATAAGACAAGGTTTTTTTCAGAGCAAATGCTCTGAAAAATACCCCTCGTCTTCTAATCGGGATCGTCTTCTAATCAGACCTCAAATAGAGGTCTGATTATGAGACTAAGATCCAGATCCCCCGCACCGCTGCAGGGGACCTGGATCCTCTCAACTCCCCCGCCCCACTTACCGGTGCTTCCTGCTGTATTGCCGGGGCAGCGGGTTGACGTCTACGCGATGCGCGTAGACAACGTCCGCTGCAGCCGGAAGGAGGTGTGGCTAGCACCGGTGCGGGGAACTCTGATCTCTGACAGCCGGGGAAGGTCTGCGCGACGGATGCAGACAAACCCCGGCTGCCAACTCCACCTCCTTCCGGCTGCATATAGTGGTATATAGG
>VKOC01049069.1:0-35393 GCA_009364415.1 Spea multiplicata
ACAGTAGTGCCTGACCTCACAAATGCTCTACTGGTTAAATGGGCAGCTATTCCCACAGAAACTCCCCAAAATCTTGTGGAAAGCCTTCCCAGAAGAGTGGAAGCTGTAATAGCTGCAAAGGGGAGACCAATTACATACATTACATTTAGAATGGGATGTCCCTGTTGATGTAATTATTAGGTGTCCCAATACTTTTGTACATATACTGTATATGCTGCTCACCCCATTTTAAGGCCTATCTTCACCAAGACATTTCACAAGGACATTTTCCATCCTGCTCATTCCATTCTGGGTATGACCACAGGACAATTTACTAGACTCAAGAGAAATCGTTCTAAACAATCAGACTTTGTGGAACAGGGTTTAGACCTTTGTCAGCACCTTCGAAATAGAGGGTATTAAATGTGGTTTGAACAAAGTAAAGCAAGGAGATTACCTTTTATCCCCTGAAACAATTGTGTAGGAGGTAATACCTCCTTCTTTTGTTTCCAAGGCATTGATATCATTAAACCGTCAGTGAGAGGAGGAGACGTGTTCATGAAACTGTGCCACAAGGAAGTTTTTTGGATATTTAAAACGTGCACACAATTGCCCCGGGGTATTCATTTTTTTTCTGAATTAGATCTAATGGAAGTTATTGCAAGCTTTGTACAAACTGAGAGTTTTTTGCGGCCACAGGCATCTTTCCTATTAACCACTTCTATATATTTCTCTATATACGCTTGTAGTAGTAGAGAGTCATTCTAATAGTGAGTAGTGTGATATCCAAAGCAACTCTCCACAGGGCCATAAATATATTTTGTTATCACCATTAGATATATACATAAAATGTATCTTGCTTGCTATGTAGCTTGCTATGTTCATTAATTAAACTAACAGACTATTTCGGATATTAATAGTAGCTAGTTATTCTGTAACAGTTCCGTGCCAGTGAGTGATCCTGCCATAAAGGTATATGTTATTTTGAGTATGCATTTATTTATGTATTTAAGTGTTCTTATGTGTATTTTAATTATCATTATTTTGTATTAGTTTCTTAACTAATTTTTATTTTATTTGTATATTTAAATTTTTGTTTGGGGAGCTTTCAACACAGCTGTGGAGCCTTCTTTAAGGCTATCATGTTTTTCAATTTGGCCTGTTGCATTTTCATTTTTATTCATTACACGCTTTTTCATTTGTGATTTATTTCACATTCACTTGTGATTGTTAATGGCTGTATATATTTGTATTTTTACAGCCTTTTTCTTTTCTTCTTTATCCTAATCACTTTTTCATTGTTTGTGTATATAAAACACAGAATTTGTGTTTTAGTACTATTTACATAAATAGCATATATAACACATATCACATTTCACCGTAATGTAAGTCTACATGTTTGAGCCTTGGCATAACATTTGTGATATGAGCGAGTTGGCATTGGCTGCCACACTTTTGGTTCATCAAAAGTGGAGCAGCCACGGACAAGATTGTTTACCAGTAAGGGGAGGGTATAAACGCATGAATGGAGCACATTTTATAGCATAGATTTTGCTGTTTTCCACATTCCCCGCTTCGGTTTAGCTCATGTTAATTTTATTACTGGCACAGATTCAGTTAATAGGATCTACTCATTTTAGAAATGTATTAGTCATAGCCAGCTCTTCACCTTTAATATCACAGACAAATAGCGATCGCCTGCCTATGAAATCACATTAAATTGAGGTTGTGAGAATGTTTTACCTGGGACGTGTTACCATGGAAACACATTTCTCATCATATTGGAAAACATCATAGAACACTGAATTGTTTGTTCATTTGCCACATTTAAGGTCAGAGTCTATTTAAGAATTAAGCTTACGTAAATCACCAAATACAGCGGAAATATAAACAAGACTGACAATTAAAAAGGCTAATTACAGCCCACAATTTATTTTCCGTTTTTTTCCTTTGTCAAGCAAATTTAGAATGCACTTAATAAGAATAAGAATTTTCCATGGTATTGGGTACCCTATGAAGACTGATTTGTTTACTAAAGGTTGAGCGAATTTGAGTTGGCAGTTGGGGCGAATTTAATAAACTTGCTCAATTTAGACAAAATGACAATTTTTCTTATTCACTACTGCCAACTTATTCCTGCTGGGATGGGACAGAGTTATTAATTAAGTACCCTTTTATGAAATGAGGAGGTCTGGATGGGCCTCCCACAGGTTGCATCCTGAAGGGTATTTGAATGGACCCCACCAAACAAGGGGCGACCTAGGGACTTAGCATTACCCTCTCCTTCTCACGGGATAGACGGAAGAGGATAGGGACAGGATGTGCTCTGTGCCTCTCCAAAGGTTTTAAAAACATTTAACCCTCTCATTGGGTTTTCATTTTACTTTTAATGCCTTATCCCACAGGTTATGTGATAAGGGTAAGGGGGAGGGAACGTGATAGGATCTGTGGCCCTTGTAGGGTACATTTCTGTACATTATTGACCTGAGCATTATATAGGAGTAAGGGGGTATATTTCAGGGACTATTCTTTTATTACTATCCTCCACAGGACAGGGATCAACCATTGGCACTCTCTTGGCTAATTGATGGTTCTGGGGACTTGATGTTTCATTTTTTAAGAAATAGCTTTTTTTTTTTAATGTATTGTTGGGGTCATGATGTTTACTTGATTTTGTGCGTTTTCAAGAGAGGACTTGGCACTTTTCATTCAATGTTCATGGACTTGCATGCCCTCGCCTGCAACTCTTCTAATCGAAGGTCACAAGCACTCTCAAACAACCTTCATATTGGTAAATATGCAAACTGTTTTGCAAGTCTTAGCATGCAAGCCTATGTGATTTCAGTTGATCCTCGTCATTCATGTTAACTGTTCAGCAGTAGAATAGACCCAAATGTGTACAGGATGCCGGTACTACCTAGGCTGTTGTGAAAACTGTAGGTGTGTTGGTGCGATGAGAATATATAATATAAAAATACCAAAATGTAAAATCTATGATATATTCCCTGGGCCTTTTTTTGGAGAGTATCCCCTAATTTTATAGCATTTCATCAATGCTAAATACATTTTATTTAATCGCATTAGGAAGGATGATGCCCTAAATGAAGGCCTCTCTGCTTGATTGTAAAATAGTCAGGAAGATATTAAAGACAGAGAAAAAAATATAGTGAGGATTTAAAGACATTTTAGTCTTATCTGTACTGTCGAAATGAAGAGAATGTAATCTCACACATCATTAAATTTACAGTTAAACATAGATAATAGATTATGCATGAGATTAATACCCAAGGGTGTCACTGTGTTGTGGAAGGTGTAAATTTGAATTAGAGACTGTTCTGGAAGGTCATAGCAATGATTTTGGTTAAAGTTTCAGGAATTGGCATTTTTAAAATATTATTATACTGTCATTATCCTATGGGAATTCTTTAATTTTTGCACACCCTTATCCTTATTTGAACACCCTTGCCTAGGAGCAGGCTGGCCCAGGGGGCTGAGGGGCAACCCGCCCCCCCAAGCTGGTCCAAAATTCCTCAAACAGGGCCAGTGCAAGTCTGCCATCACATTTACTCTTATTACACTCCCCCAAACTGGCCATCCAGACTAGATCTTTACCCCAATAACCCAGCTCTCCCTTTAAATGTATTTGAGAAAAACTTTTGTAGAGATTTTCAAAAACACTGAGACTAGTTGTCAGTTTAAAGCGATCAGATATATTTATTGTAACCATAAAGACACAGAATGTGATGGCAGAAGAACCATTTGGTCCGTCTAGTCTGCCCATTTTTCCTGATGTAGAGACTTGTATCTTAACCAGTCCTTTGTCTTGTGATAGATTCAGGATAGCCGTATGCCTATCCCATGTATTATCCTCAACCAGTTCGGCTGGGATATTGTTCCATTTGTCTATTACCCTCTCTGTGAAGTGAAACTCATTTGCATTACATTTAAACCACCGACCCTCTGGTTATAGATTATGATCTCTTATTGTAACATTTCTCCTCTTTTGAAATACACTTCCCTCTTGTACTTTGTTAAATCCCTTTATGTAGTTAAATGTTTCAGATCTCCCCTCTCTCTTCTTTCCTCCAGGCTCGACATATTGAGATCTCTTAATTTGTATTGATCCTAAATCAAATAATTCTTGCACTGATTAGCTACATCTGACATTAATCTTCTAATTAGCTACAATTCCAAACAGATCAGTTTATAAACAAGGGTAATATGCATACCTGGGAACTCTCCGAGTTTCGCCTGGACTTCTTCAGTTCTACTGGTCGGCACCTGAATCCGCCAGGTCACGGGAGTGGGGTGCTGATATGCCCCACTCCCAGCTCATTTGCCGCCTTAAATGTGGGACCAACTGCTACATCAGCGGGAATCTCCACCGGCATTGGTTGGCTCACCCACCAATGTCAGTGAGACCACCTGCAACGGCAGCGGGACCACCCACTAATGTCAGCAGGTAGTCCTGGCCGCATCTTGCAAGGAGGCGGCTCTGGGTAGCCAGGGACTAAAAGTTCCAAAGTCTGGTAATATATGGGTCCAGACTGGCAATGACTAAGCGGACCACTTAGTTATTTTAGGCCCATCGGCTGCCTGATGGCATAAGTTCGGCCGGGTATATCCAACTGGCGGCTGCACAATGCAGCACACAATCGGAAGCAGATCGGACGAGTATGGGGCACTGTCGGACAGCATTAGCATCTCCAGGCCTGTTAATATGTAACTGTAATTTCCATTTAACATAGTATCATGGCCATATTCTGTTTGTCAAGAGGAGTATTTCCCTTCCTATTTCTTTCAAATGGTTTTGTAAAAGGAAAATATATTCATCTTTTTTAAATGACAAATAGATGGGTGTAAAGCTATTTACAAGAAAAAAAAATATATATGTATAATCATCCCTATGTGTCTATTGTTCAGCTTAATACTAATGTGGAAATTATCTCAGCAAGAAGGCAGATAGCTGCAGAAAGTGCAGAAGAAGAATTGGAGCACTAAACTAACTTAATGCACTCAAGCAGTTTTTGTGGCTCCCCAGTTAGTCAGATAAGGGTTCTGACTGTGATTTCCTTTGGAGAACTAAATACGTACACAAGTTTTCCATGTATAACCTCCCACACGGCACCGCATTATTTTGCGCCTTTAGCTATAATGGTCTTATAAATATATGGTAAACTTAAAGGAAGCCAACGCTAAAATTACACATTTAGTTTCACAAAAGACAGAAAACAGCTAGGAAAACATTCTCAGCAGGTTTTGTTTTCTTTGGAAGGCATTTAAACAAGATGCTAATAAAGTCAATAAAGTAATGAGATTTGTGAGGGTGGAATTGCAAAACGTTTAATGTTGTATTCCGGCGAGTAACCCTTGATGCCCCAGACAAGCATTGTGGGGTTGAGTACGTGGCATCTTATGGACCCTACTGGGGGGCCTAGGTGAGTTGTATAGGGCTAGGCATACTCAGAGTCCCTATAATTGAAATGAAAGGAGCTGCTCCACTCCTCTCAATGGCGATGACCTATCAGCCTCTGGTTATGTGTCACATGATAATTACGTGATCCAGCAAAATTATAAACAAGACAAAAGTTTAACTATTTCTACAAAGTCTTTGGTTATTTAAAAGGACCGGGAATAGTGGAACAGAATCATTTTGAGTTTAAAAGTGAAAACTTTAGGGCTACTTTTGTACCGAGCCCTAAGCTTCAGAATAAGTTACGCTACCTTCTGCGTTTTAGATATTTTAGTGGACGATTAATATTAACTTTACATTATAAAGTTTCGTTCAACCCAACAACTTGGTCGTTGGCAGTGCTAGCTAAGCTGAAACCCCCTGTGTGAAAATAGGCTAAGGGTTTTAAAAGCAAAATCCCATGACGTTATCCAGTTGATATAAGTGACTTAAACGTAGTTGTGTGAGATTTGGACTAAGAAGGAGACACAACAACTTTAAAATGTGTATTTGGATTACCCTAGAGCATGTGCGCTGCCAGACTGCCAAGTGACACAGTTCAGAGTTGTTTCTCTTTTGAGATAGTTGGGTGGGATAGACAGTGATGTCCTTCAACTTCAACTCTTGCCATGTTGTATTCTAGTTCACAAACTTCTTTGCACAGGACCCTTCTCATCTTTTGTTTCTGTCCAAACTGTTATGCACTGATTATTATGTCCTCTTTAGAAATCAGTAAATGATAACAAACATATATATTTTTTCTAGAAACAGTTTGTAAGCCTGGTGTGACCCACTGAAAATCAGTAAATAACAAAATGAATAACTTATTTTGCGCAACAAAGGTTTATATACGCTACAAACAAATGTTTTTAGAATGTTACTGAAGAACAGTGATTGTTAAGTAATTTCTCTCAGAAGGTCTAGAAGGTCTATATTTACAGGTCAACCTTCAACAGCGACTGTTAGAAAGCCAATCCGCAGTAATTCACTCTGCTGTCACACGTTAACAGGATCTTCGTTTTGATAGAATGATAATGATAACTTTACACTCCGTTGCTGTCATCGCATTTCAAGGTCAAGCAGAAAATGACTTTTTACATTTAGGCCTCTTTCCATAATGGATCTTGGGCAAAAAAACACTGTTTCTTAACAAAATGTATGTTTTCATGGAATGTGGAGTCAGTGTGTCATTTGATCCAATATTCCAGTAAGGCTAAGTACATAGAGCATTCATTTCAGGTTTTTAAATGTAAAATGTTTTTATTATAAGGAATAATGATTTATCTTACATTTTAATTTACAAGAGCCACCTTTTTAACACCCTAAAGAGAAATGTATTAAGGGAAACAAGGATAGTAGGTTTTTGGCAACTGATCTGGCAACAATTTTTACATTTTTATTTTACTCTTTAACCCTTTATACCTCTTAGTAATTCATCCTTGTACAGATCCAGGGAAGATACAAGTTGTGATTCTGCTGCTCTGGCATATATTGTGCAGTAATCAGTGGCTTATTCTGTCTTAAACTGGGAGGTTTTGGTCCTCTGCGACTGCTCACTAGGCTGACTACAAGGAAGATCTCTGGACACTATGGAGGACGTCCAGACCACCATTGCAGCTCCCATGTGGTCACCTCATGATGCTCTGCTGCTTTCCATGAGGTGGTTCTTTGGGTAAGATGGGTGGCCATGCAGGGCCGGCCCGACAATGTAGCTGAGTGGGGCTTTTTTAAAGCGGAAGAGAGTTAGAGAGAGGGGCGCCGAGTGGTTTTCGCTTACAAAGTTGTCAGTACTTGCTCTGCGCCCCTCTCTCCTCTGCGAGCCCTCTAGCTGGGTCTCGGTGCCGGCTTGTAATGCTGAGCACCGGAAGATGACGTAATTTCTGGCGCTCAGCATTACAAGCCGGCACCGAGACCGAGCAGGGAGACTCGCCGCAGGACTGCTGAAAGGTAAGTACAAGGGGGGGCGGCAGGGTAGATAATGGAGGGGCGGCAGCTGGAATATGGTCTTCTAGTGAAGTGAAGGGCCCAGGGGACACGCAATAAAACCATAAAGCAGGCATGTTTATTTGAGATGACAGCAGCCAAAACTGTGTTTTGTGGTAATGATTAGCTATATGACTTAGCGTAACTATGAATGTACCCAAATTTGTTTTATTTTGCAACACCAATAACAATATTTTTTTTCTATTTTTAAATACTCAAAGCCGACTTAGAATTAATTGTCATAAATAATCCTTTGATAAAAAAAAATGTTTCAATTGTAAGTCTTATCTCTGGTGTGCAGTAAGGTAAGTTTTTTTTATTCTCTGCCGAATAATTATTTACTCATATGGAAAGGGATTAGTAATTTGCATAAGAAGAAAAGTTGGCAGGACTGTACGTTGCTAAAATAGCTCGTATTCTGTTCCGCTAAGAATACTGTTTATATTATGACCACAAAAAAAAAAGATTGAAAACTGGTGCCAGAAAACAGCATATTTAAACATACAAAATAGATAACTACAGCAGAAGAAAATATTGGATCTCTCTGCACACTAATGGCAGTTGTCTTGCTAATGATAACATGTAAATAGAACCATATTGAATTGTTCATGCTGTGTGTTAAATTGCACATCAAATAATAACCATCTGGAGATTGTCCAGCAACACTTTTACAATACACTGATATGTATATATAATATATGTATAGCATACCTCCCAACAGTACAGGTTTTTCCAGGACAGTCCCCACTCTTGCAGGTAGTGGAGATTACAAGCGAGTAGGGAGATCCTCTTCTCTTCTTGACCAGCTCAAGGAGATGTAAAATCAATGGAGGTCTCTGCAGCATCATTGTGGTTCTCGTGTGCTTCCTTGCAAAGCTCTAAAGCATACCTTTGGTACTGTGGGGTTCCGTTCTTCCTTCCCATCATGATATGGTTATCTGTCAGTGTTAACAGCTAAGGGTACATCAAGTGGGCAGTTGAACTATCTTTTATTTAAGTGGGTTTGATTAGACATGTGACTTACTTTTATGAGTTTATGAGTTGTGAGATGTGATGACTGTTTGTCTAATTGAATAAGGGGTCTATTAGAATACTAATGTATATTATTTACACTGTTTACTATATAAACATATTTCTGCTGTTCATATGATACATTCAAAGCAAAAAAACTATTTTGATCATATAGACAGGAATAGGGATGTCAATGTAGGAAAAAGGGACACAGAGATTTGAGTCCCAAAGAGGGACTGCGCCGCTTAAAGAGAACAAATGGGAGCTTTCAATGTTATAGGAATTCTTTCTATATGAAGCAACATGACTTTTGCTAAAAATGTACACTTTGGGGTTCTTTTTTAGTTATTATTAGCAAATTATAAATATCACATATTTGCTGATATACTTTAATTATTACATTGATTACACTACAACTTAGGTAAACAGAAAAACAGAAAGCATACAAAACTTAATTTTATTATATTTCCCATATTTAAGGGAATATAAAATATAGAACAAAGTAAGGTACGCCTTTGAGTATTTAAAGTAACAGTTATGTCAATTTCTCTTACACAAAATTTTTATTCAATGAACCGCCCCCTCCCCAAGCCCACCTGTATCTTAGTAAATGATTGTATGCCAGGCCATCCCCATTGCTCTCGGACCCCAGAAGGTCTGGTATGCCAACGACATGGAGAGGAATTGCTGGGTATCATTCTGAGCTGGCAGTGTATGGATAGTTTATGGATACATGCATTCTGTTACTGTGTGGTTGTGCTGACATGAAAGCTGCCAGAAAACCAGCTGGCGAAGAACTATGCTACATTTCACAGTGAAACGCTACTTAGAATGCAAGGGAAATGTATGACACGTTATAACATTTTTTGATGTTTCCGCTAAAGAGGTATCATTTGTACTGTCAACAGTGGCTAATGCCTTATTTCTCCCAACAGCCTGTTTATGTAAATCTTTCTCATGGACCATTACATAGAAATAGAAAACTGGCCATTAGGGAAATGAACAAGTCACCGAGAATGTTCTATAAAATTACCATTAGGAAAACAAAAACACCCTTCTTAAAATGATTTACTGTATTGATTTTTACTATTTTAAATGGGAAAGAATCCAAAATTGGGAAATTGGGAGACAAAGCACAGGCTTCCAAATGCCAAATGAAGGTAATCAAGATCAATTGAACCAATAATACTGTTGGCAAAGCCACGTTTGACAAAAGTAGAGGAGCCACCATGGAAATCATGTTCCTTTCAATTAACTAAAAGGACATCTATTAAAAAAAAATATGAATTTAATAGATATAAATACACTGTGTATTTCTCCCTATGAAGAATTAAGACACTCTAATTTGGTGAAAAAACCCCAGACATAAACACAGATAAATTTGTTCATACAGTCTCAAAACATTTTAACTGAATCAGAGAAATAAATCATGAATATGAAAAAGTCTCAGTGACCAAATAAAAGTTTTTTTTCTTTTCTTTATTTAGGTTTAATAGTCAACCTAAACCTAGAGCAGCATGGTAGGTGAAGCTGTAGGTTCCAGGGAGGCTGCAGCCCTTCTGCCACATAACAGAGAGCCAGTTGCCTTATTGGGGGATCAGCTCCCAGGGCCACTGCTCAATGGTCTGGTTAAAAGGGAGATCATTGATCTCCACAAGTGGCCATTAACACTTTCCTTCCACTCAGTGGAGTGTTGTGCTGGGATATGATGTCATATCTCAATGCCCAGCAGCAAGGAGGGTTGTGCAGAGGGGTGGCTGGTGGCACTGCCTTGGCTTATGCTTAGGGAATAAATACACCACTAGTTGTAGGGATGGTTCCAGTTTGTGGGGTTGTCATGCAGAAAAGTTTTGCCATTGACAGGAGCAAGTCATTACGATCCCTACTTGACCGCCATGGACTGCCTACCAAGAGAAAAGCTATTGGCCCCCTATGTCAGCTTGTTCGTATATAAGAAGTAGAAATATTTTAGTGGATTTTTATGTTACAAAAATTGGGAATATAAATTAAGATGCATTCTTTATGTTAAGAGGGAACTGCCACAGCTTTTAAGTCATCTATTAAAGCATAGACATATTTATTTTGTTTTATAATTGATCTCTGTGAAAAGGTTGCCAAAGTAGCATATCTAGCAAATGTCCTGTCCTGAAGCTTTTGCCTTTTCCTCACTGCGCCTTTACGAAGACTGCCTGAACCAATCAACATCAATCAGTAACTTAACAACGGAGCAGAGATAACACGAGGAGGAATAATTATACGGAAAGATGGCTGCTCCCAATGTGTGTGTTCGCATATATAAAGTGTATTAGAGTACTAATCTGTAAAATGCAGGATTTGGGGAAAAGTGATAAATCTGCTTTTAGAATGCATTCTGATGTAAACAATACTTTAGTGCCAAGGAAGTATTTACTTTCTTTACTTTTTTGATTCATATTAGAGATGTTTGTTGAATCTTTGTCGACCCCGGGACCAACTCCATGGGGGTCATGAATTAAAAGTCATTTATTCTACAGAGACTATATAAACTAATTTTATATAGACCATCTAGTTTTTTGATGCAAAGATCTTTCAATTCAGTACTAGTGACTCATAAAGGATTAACATCTAAAAAGGGTTATAACACTGTGGTTAGCAAGTAGGCTTTAATTTTTGCGCACACCAGGAGTCAGCAGTATCATATCCCACAGCTATGTCTATAATAGAATCCGATGAGTGTGATTCCTCTTGAAGATGAAAATCCATGGTGACATTTTTTTCAGAGTTGTAATTCACATAAATCTCAAGGCCATTTTCAAGTGTCACATTTCCATGGTCAGTCGTGTGAAAAGAGCAGACGTGCTTCTTTTAAAGATAAGAAAACTAACGTTTCAAGTGTGTAAAGCTCAGCATTATCGTGAATTGTAAGGAAGCAATTGTATCAAATAATATATGGTTATTAAACATTAACGTTTAAAAGCTATTTCTGCCTTAGATTAACTCATTTAGGCAAATTAAAGCTGGTCTTCCAACATTCTGCAAATAACCATCTAATTAAAATATACGTATGGAGCATTAGAATGCACACAAGGTTGGACCAGGCTTTATGCTACATTACTGTCTTCTATCATTAGAATTACTGGAATTAAATAACTAAATAAAGGTTCTATACCACTTAAACTTGGAATTAATTGAACGTCATGGTATGTTGAGACAAGACCAGCCGAAAGATGTTTGTATGATGTGTTAGAAGTAGTCTCGATATTTTGACCACTATGTGAAAGATACATTTAAGATCGGAAATAAAGATGTCAAGATGTCATAATCTAAAACTAGAGAGTGAGAGGTTTTAGATATAATGCAAGGAAGTTTTAATTTGCTGAGAAGGTGGTAGATGAATGGAATAGCCTCACATCAGAAGTGGTAGAGGCTAATACAGTGCTCGTTTAGACTGTTTCCCTGTTGGAATATGTTGTGGTCCACAACAATACTAGACTGGAAAGGTAAAATCAGTCCTGGCACTTTAAGGACCTTCATAAACGTAGTGTTCCGTGACAATTAGGTCCCAGGCACATCCTAATGGGGTACGTGATGGCTAGTCCAGGCTTGATTCACACCGGCCCACACAGCTGATCTTAGGAGTGTACCCTGTATTCTATATACTGATTTTTATCAAATAGATATAAGTGAATGCTCTTTCAGCGCAATCAGTATATATTATGAGATATTATATCTGTTAAATTTCAGTTACAACACTAATAATTTTATTGTGACATAGCGCAGCTTGATATCATGTTCTCTTCAGTACAGTCGGTCAGTCTTCTTCTCTAAAGTAAGGATCATCATGTCTTTGTATCTCCATGGTGCTGCTCTCTCCATCTGCCAATGTGCATTAGCAATTATGTCCGAGCAAATTAAATGCAGCGGGATTCCATTTGGAACTGGTTAAACCTTCTGTTACTGAAATACAGAACCTCAAATAATCAGTTTCACTTCATTAAGTAAGAAGAAATCTGGGAAAGGTATACAGCTCAACTGAATCAGCCATCACATGTTGTTTTGTACGAAAATTCTTTTATTGGATGAACCGTTTACAAATGAAAGTGTAGTAACAGCGGCGTGGGTCAACAATCTTCGGAAAGGACAATTGCATTAAAGCACATTTGATATATTTTACCTTTTCTCCATCATATCAGGTGCCAGAATAATGACACAGTTGGTGAAGGATAGAGGAAGGGCCGGTGGTAGGACCACCGGTGTACCTTACCACCAAGCGGCACTCAACTTTACAATGTTGATAGGTGGCCACGTGGGAGCTGAAATAGAGGCACAACACAGACATCTTATCGATTTCACAACATGGTGTGACGGTAAAGATGGCCCCTGACCCCAACTGCCTACAAAAGTGAAACAGTCAAGCAGCTCTGTAGAATAGTGCCTGAAAATCAGGACTGTTTTGTAAAAAAACATGAGTGGGAAATTTCATAGCACCCTTTCCATTTCCATTTGTAGAATCAGTTAAAGGGGCGCAGGGGGATTGCGTATGACTTTAATTCCAAGCTTTTTGTTTCATTTACAAGACTTGCTACTGGAATGGACATGGTTCTTATGGCACATGTTAACTGAATAATGGAAATAGTATGTGTCCAGTGACACACAGAGTGGTACAAACCCTGCAACTTGTATAAGTTGTTTTTCTTATTTTGTAAGGCCCATTGGGTCTAAAACTGAAAACCCTTTAGCCCTAAAGGACTTCTATTCTTGATTATTCATTAGCATGTTCAGTCCTTCCATATAGGTAAATGAAGCAGCTCCATGGGCACTGGGCTGGTAGGGGGCACCACCATGATGTGGTAAACATTACTCCATCCAGGTGGGGCCGTGATATTACAGGCCCATTTGGCTGGGCATGAAGAATGTATTACAGCTATACATACTCATTTTAAACCTATTTATTGTATAGCACTGTTTTTGGGAGGGAAGGACATGTGCGGAACTACGATTCAGTCTTACAAAGAAACATTAACGGTCTTGGTTCGTGTCCAGTGAACTTCTTACACTGTCTTGTCCATATAAATCAATATGCACTTTTTAAAAGAGAGGATTATGGGTAAATTGTACATTTGGCTAACCTCTTCATTGTACAGCATGCACTAAGTGTCTGGTTTGATAAAATCATGTTAAAATACGCTCGGGTAGTTATATCATTTCAACCTTGCATAAATTATGCTCTGATTCCAGACAGAATAATGCGTGGTTTCTGTGTAAGAACACAACATATATTTAATGCGATGAACTCTAAAGCAGTTCTTGAGTTTGCATACATTAAATTGCCTGTTTTCTTTATTTCAGTGTATACCAATTAAAGGTCTTGGATTTGTTCTCGGAGCCTACAAATGCATTTGCAAGGCTGGATTCTATCATCCTGACATGTTTTCGGTGAATGGCTTTCAAAGTAAGTGGCTTTCGGTTCAGCAGAAAGAAAAAAAAAAAAAAAAAAAAAGGCAATAGCAAAGGAAAAGTAAGGGTGGGCATTAATAATGCAGGATGCCTTTTTATCCTTGTCAAAGTAATACAATAAATTCCCAGTGGTCTGCAACTTTATAATTATATAATCACTTAAGCACGTTCATTTCCAATTTCCTTATCTGTGCCATATTAGTATTTCATATCCATATATATATATATATATATATATATATACTTGAGTCCAAACCTCCCCAGAGCTATGACCCCCACCTTACCACATATGGGGTAAATAGGCAGATTTTTCGTTTTCCATATTTTTTTAATTATTTTATTTATTTAGGGGCACACTCATGGAACTTAGTTACAATTTGTATTTTCAACTCACAAGAATACTTGCTGGCTAAAGCGTTGCTTGTCTCGATTCTCCTACAGTCGAGTTTATGCCAGTCGAGAATTATTTGAGTTGACGGATTTGATTTCAGACTTTCCAGGCAGTCACAGCTGAGTGAATAGAGCCCTTTGCGCTATGTATATTCTACATAGGCCACCATAAAGGGAAAGGTAGAGCAGTTCAATATTTTATTGCGCAATAAGAGACAGACATTTGTCATGGCTGCTTCTTTAAAATCTAATCGCCATTGTTTGCTCCTCCGTTAAGTAACCGTGAACTTGTTGTCTACTAAAAGTAGATTGTTGGCAGATTATCAAATGTGGATGTTGCTTAAGTGCTGACAAAGGTTTGCACTACATCATAGGCCATGATAAGCAAGGCAAGTGTACAAAATTATTGGCAGATCTGTGCTGCCGGCCCTGTGCAAGTCTCTCCAGAATACGATATAGAATTAAAGAAGTAAATCCATTCCGTCTTAAAGAACCTTTCTTGTTTGTTAATATATCTACACACTACATTCATGAAAGTATATGCTATTTGATCATCGGTGTCCACTTCGTCTCCAGTTACCAAATGCTAGAATTAATTAATATATCCCTGTCTGTTTTTTTTTAATTATAGATGAATTATTACTTATATTCATTATTGTTATTACATTATTATTATTTCAAACAGCCTTTTATTTATTATAGTTCTGCTACGATTTATCAGATAACCCATATATTTTGTGCTGCCTCCTACATCAAGGAGAGTTTGAGGTCTTGCTGTGCCTGCCAGGATGAGTGCCTTCCTTGCAGAAAAGATCATAGAACTGCGTACTACTTCATTGAGGCTAGCAGCGCATCTTTATAATGTATTTGTCGGATACAACAGGGCAGCAAGGTCTCCTGCAAGATGTGCGCTTCTCCATGACGCAGTAAAGGGCACAGCAGAAAGAACATTAGAGCTCTTATGTTAATATGATGGCTAGTCATTAAACATTGAATTGGTTTAAGTCCGCAAACTCTTTCTTGTTGAAGGAGTACTTTGTTTTGGGTAGATTACAACAGTTGAAGCTACATAGAAAGTTGAACCTCATGGAGTGGGTGTTTTTTATATCAACTTAGTACAGCTACATTGATTTTATTGTTGTGTCAATTACAGTCTTCTCTCTTTTATTTTCCAACAATAATACAATAGAAGTTCTACTACTGTCCCTATAAATATTCTCCACGAGAAACACTCAATAGAGTGTCTGTTTCCTTGCACTCAGCCTTTCTATCATGGATCATAGCTAGGTTAATTCCTGAAGAAAACCACTACGGGCATACAAATACACAAATAAATCTGCAGAAGTGTTTAGTATCTTTTATTCCAATACAAAATTTAGCACTTTTGTACTTTTGTGGATCTTTCTGGAGCATATGTGACGGTGCGGCATTTCTTATGTGTTTCTGATATGACTTCCGCTGACAAGAGAAAAATGATGATGTGCTAGTATATAAAATACAACTTTTAAAATAGTTTTACATATTACCCACCTTGGCACTAAAGGGGTTATATCATCAACTCAAGTTAGTGGTTTCATTGTATTCTTGCTTAGCCTACATACCTACATTGTTAAATAGAATTTGACGGCAGATAAGAACCATGCGGCCAATCTGGTCTGTCCATTTTTCTTGATGTTTGTTAGTATTTCTTTAAAGATTCTGCCCATGCTTGGTCGCTTTCTTTGTAGCAGTAAGGCAGCTGCATTAAAAATTGCCGTATCTTCAATATATATATATTTTTGAAGACGCTCCCAGTCATTACCTGCATGATAAAGGCATGTTGGAGAATAAAGCATCCCATGAAGCTCTGAAGTGATGGATAGTTCTGCTTCCCAGAGGGATATTGATGCCCTGATATTTGCTCAGTGAAAATCAAATGCCTCCCAGTCAAAAAGCTGACAGCTAGAGCTATTTTTTCTTCACTTTGCTATCTCAGAACTGAATTAAAATGACACAAAATTCTGCCTGTATGCTTGCATCAAAGTGTTCTAAATCTGCAGTAAGCAATAAACATTTTATAGCGAAGCAGATTCTAATGGTTCAGTTTTCTGTGAAAAAAAAAAATATATTTGTTTTATCATTTTATAACAAACAGCCATTATTGTAACAAATCTTCTCGATTGTATTTTGCAAAATGTTTCATAGAGAAACTGCCACTTAGAATTCTGATACAGTTATAAGTTGCCGAGATGCGGAGAAGGCAAACACTTAATTGATTATGCATAAGTGTTACAGAGAGCAGAAAGAAATAAGTATTCAAACAATACATGTACACAAAGGTAGAGTAGCTCAGATCATTTATTAATTACCCCAGTGAGTCAGAGTTCCAGTGCTTGGTGGTAGCTTTGCTCTGTGTTTTGGAAGAAGAAACATCAGTCACATAACCTGTAAAGCTATCTTTTTTTTTTTTCAGATTTGCATTTTTGTTTAAGAACTTTACAGTTCCATTCTATATTCTGCCAAACCATGCTCCATGGATTCACTAATTTAGCTCATTAAAACCAATATTAGTTAATTCACCGAAATAATGCAATATATTGTGTTACAGTGGCCTATAAAAGTTTCACTTAAATATAATATATATATATATGTATTTGTTTATAAACTGTAAAATAGAGTTTTTATATGTTTTCCCTTGTCTCCTTTAGGACAGAATACAGATAATCATTTTTCAAGAGGAGAGATATCCGAGGAAGAATATAAGTGTTTGCCCTGCAGGGAAGGTTGTCCGTACTGTATGGATGATACTCCCTGCTATGCACAGGAGGACAAGTATTTACGGATAGCGATCATCTCGTTCCAAGCCTTCTGTATGCTTCTGGACTTTATAAGCATGATAGTGGTTTACCATTTCCGCAGAGCAAAGGTAACGGCGATGTTCTACAGTAAAGTAAATATATATTTTGTATTTCTTCATAATGATTACTTTAGTCTGTGTTACATATATACATATATATATATATATATATACAGTATGTATACAGTACTGTGCAAAAGTTTTATGCAGGTGTGAAAAATGCTGTAAGGTTTTCAAAAACAGACATGTTAAAAGTAAATTTTTTATCATTTAACAAAATGCTAAGTAAATAAACAGAAGGAAAATGTAAATCAAATCAATATTTGGTGTGACCACGTTAAAAAAAATAGCCAAAGCATGAGTTGGGAATAAATCTTTCTAAAAGATATTTATTTTTCGTTTTAACATCATTATACTGTCTACATTATATATATATATTAATATATATATATATATATATATATATATATTACCCCTAATGATGAAAAATACATTGGTGCTATGGATGGCAACAGAGAAATAAGATAAAAATTCAGGCTGTAAGAGGAAAACCAACTTTGCACCCACATTGGCAAGCCCACTCTTCCAAGATAAAACTTCGCTGCACCGCTTGGTCTACACGCTAAAGAGACAGGTCCAAGCTGCTCCATAAACACAGAAACACTTAGCAGAGCATGGTTAGGTAAAAAAAAATAGAAAAAATATTGTGGAGGATAAAAAACAGAGGGAGAATTAAAAAGAAGAGAAAAGCAGAGAGGAAGATTTTGGGGTAGGGAGTTGCCAGATTCTGTTATGCGTGTTGAAGAAAGAGGGTGGGGGGCTGCCAGGCACTGTTGTGGGTTGTTGGGAAAGAATAAAAATAAAGAGAGGGAGAGAGATTATCAGAGAAAAGACAGAGGGGCAGAGAGATGGAGGGAGAAGAATGAAGGAGTGAGAGCAATTTTGGGGTAAAAGAATGTCAGGTACTATTGTGCGCAGGATTTTGCACTGCTTTTACTAGTTTGTATGAGACAGGTGTGAAAAAGGCACTGACAATAATGAAGATACTGAAGGGAAGAATAAGTGATAATGAATATAAAAACTTTACTTTACTTTGTTGCTTTTTTTAATAAAACAATATTCCTTCATTCAAATTACAAGCCTGGTTTAATGTTTAATGTACTCCTAGTACAACTCCGCGGCATCTGCTGAATTCCTCTGTGAGTGTTTGATCCACATTTTATGATAGTTTTTTGCCATTATGTAAATTTTATAGACTCTTAATGACTTTCTTAAACAGACAAAATCATTAAGAGGTGCATGCTAGTTGTATCTGAAACTGGGCAAAACCAGATTGCTTTCGTTCAACTGAAACAGTCATTCTTCGACTTTCAAGTTCATTGAAATGATGTGATTGCATGAATTATCAGAATGAAAAGAATGATGAGTCAGCATGATGAGGAATGCTTGTTTTATTTGTACGGCCCTATTTATATAGTTAAGAGTAAAAAGAAGAAAACTCAAGGTGTTAGAAGTAATTTTGCTGTTACTGAGAAAGCAGATGGTTGTGTCACATGTTGATGACGGCAATGGGAGTTGGGTTTCATTGGCAATGAGACATTTGCTGTAGAAATAAGTAGAAATGCAAAGGAAATTTCAGGTTCATTGCTCCACGGGCTGCACCAGGTAACGATACTTCTGTGCTTTCATTTTTAGACGTCAAAGGAATAAAATATGAATATATTGGGGGTGGTCTAAAAAGTGTATTTATTTAATGTATATAACTGAAAAATGTAAGATTTGGAAAAAGTAGCAGTTCCGCTATAAATTACACATGAACCAGAAATGACACTTTGATAAAACATTTTTTTCATACTTTCATATTTATTTAGCATAATATGCGGCATACAACAAATCATGCTGTCAACGTTTAAAAGTAGGCTTATTACCCTAGCAACTTATTGAATTTACCAGCCACTATGAATATTCCATTGGTTGCTATGGTGATAAGACCACTTTTACGCACACGGATTGCCTTTTATATATAACTCACACTAGTGGTATGTCTCAGAGCAAAAGTATGCTGAATATTGAAAAATATAGCCTTTAATGAGATTCAGTTAACATGCAGAATTTATTGTTCGTCTAATACAAATAGATAATAATTTGCTGTACTAGTGTAATGTGTAATAAAATACTTAAATGTAAAAAAAATATCCTAATCTTCTCTAATTAATAAAATAAAGTATTTTGAGATAGATATATCCTACCCATCTCTTTTTATCTCATAAAATATTTTTAAGATAAATATATACACTAGCCAGCTGTATTTGGCTCCTACAATTACATTATTAAATATAAAGTTCTGAAAAGTAATCCAATACCTTTTTTTGTACATTCTGTGTATCTCTATGTTAACTCAAAACCAAGAATAGTTATTAGTGAAATGACCTCTCTAGAAAATAATTAGCAATTCTTCACATACGCAGAACAAGGCTTTGCTGTTGTCACCATAGCAACATCCCTAATCTTGGGATAGATCAATAGATTTCTGATTTCTGTTTTGATGATATGACAAACACAGGTCGTCTTCTCTCCTAAAAAAACCCCACAACCACTTTGTGTATTATTTTCTAGATTTATTAGGGAATTGTGAAAATAATGCATTAATGAGGTATGATACATTTTCAAAATAGTTATTAGAATTAGAATTCTGACAATTATGTAAAATATTTAGTATTGTTAATATTGATCATTTACCAAGGGTTGCGAAATATTAATCTTTAAGGAATTTAAAGATATTCAGCTTTCAGATTGCTTAAAAAATATTGTTTGCTGCTATTTTTTTGACCGTGTGACTGGATATTAAGTAGTATTAATTAATGTCAGGTCATTATGTTGGTTTGAGACATTTAATTTGTGAAAGCTTTCTGTTTCAGGATTTGTGCATGTATAAATGATTGTAGTGGCACTGATAGGGCTAATGGGCCACCAAAATGAAGATGTTTGAAAAAACACATTTTTAAAACCATATTTTTGGGTTTTCCATAAAATATTTTCCCTTAACACTTTCTTATTTTAAATTCAGTCAATGTAAACAAGTGCTTCCACAGTCTTATTTTATTAACATTAGTGAAAGTCTTCTAACATAAATTAAATAAACATAAATAAAGAACATAATTTTGTTGGTTCATAAGGGGTCTATTAAATATATTATGAATGGCATAGTTTTCAGCATACACACATTAATTAATTGAAACTACTTATAAATTATGCTTTGTGTTTGTCAATAAGTATAATTATTTAGGAAGTATTTTGTAGAAATGTTTGGAAGCTGAGATCAGCGGCAGCCTGTGGCAGAGCCAGCATCATCTAACCAATTTCCTTTCCTGAAGTTATCAACCTCGCCTCCCCTCAGCCTAACAAAGGCTACCTGAAACAATTATCAATCGGTAACTTAACAATAGCAAATATATAACTTAAAAGGGGGAATAGTGATTCAAATTCTGAAAAAGATCACTTAATATAGCTTTCGTCATAGTGGTAACATGCGTTTAGATTTTAATACTAAATATGTCGATTATTTTAATCGCCGCAAACCCAATTTTATGAGGAGGTAACATAGTTCCATAGATTGTTCTATGCATTTTAGGATTACTGGATTCCTTTTTATCATTATTTCAACACTCTTCAAAAAAAAAATTGTGAGAAATTGCCCAAAAAAGGAAACTTAAGATAATCTAGAGGCTCAAAATCAAGTCACTCAGCTGGTCCAATACTAATACCAAATATCAGGCCAACATGGTTTTCCTACCTTCCATTCCCTCTACTATTTGATTTCAGGGACAACCTACACATGGATTCATAGAAATACACATGCAGATACATCCATCAATTGGTAGATGGACAACACATTTTGCCAAAATATATAAAGGTTAAATTGGTATGTACCAGGGACAAATTAGCATATTGGTTAGGGTTGGTGGCAGTATAAAGACACTTTTCTAAGATCTAACCTTGTTCCTACTGGGGTTTGTCTATGTAGTCTTGTTTGGTAAGAAGTAGGAAGCCTTGTACAGGCAATAGATACATTGCAATAGTGTTATCAATAACAATAAGGGACCACTTATCTACTGTTGTCCTCAGACAATGTTACTAAGCCTACATTTGGTATTCTGAGAACACAAAACAGTATTCTCCAAAGTATCACTGATTGGATATTTTATTTGATGTTTATTTTATGAGTCTCAAATAAAATTCCAGATTGAATAAATGAACAATTCTTTTATTTTGCAGAGCATAAGAGCATCAGGACTCATCTTACTGGAAACCATATTGTTTGGATCTCTTCTTCTGTACTTCCCAGTAAGTAAATCTATGATGGTAATTCGTTTATTGCTGTTGTTACTCAGTGGGCCTGGTGCCCATTGTGTCTACTAATTACCCTAAGCTCAGTTCGTAACTCAGATCCAACAGTTTAGTATGTGCCAGGGCTGATTCTCACCCCCAGTCTGTTCATGGTCATCTTTCTTTATACTAGTCAAAGAGATTTTGTATGTGGTACAAATTTGTATGGTTTGTCCTCTACACGCTACTGATGAAATGAAAGAGTATTCATATTCTGCTAGAACTCTGAAGAACACTTCATTAATGAACAAAGTTCTTACTTGTGGTTCCACATGTAGCCACCAGAGTAACACACACACGTATATATTCATATATAGCATAGCATATCGCATAGCAAGTAGACCTTTAGACATCATGTACACAATGACAGGATCATTTATGTGCACTTTTATGGTTTTCTACTCTTTCTGTGAATCTGTGTTGGGACAGTTTTGGATAATGCACATTGTGAATGTTCGAATGTGTTCTTAAATACGGGGTAACTAGACTGTCCTTGCCCACCTCCTCTGAAATGAATGTAGTTAGGTCTTCCCTGAGCACTATGTATACACGATTGGCATCTTTAGGAACTTGCCACAAAGTTTTTTGGGTACTAGTCCCTCATATAGAAACTACAAGAGACTATTTGAGACAGACAAGGTAAAGATTTTATTGTGCCAAATCTTTCATATGTGTTTTACTATATAAGCACCAAGCAAATATTTATCAGTCACGTCTTGGGAAAATAGGACCACTCATCCCTAGTCATCTTGTTTTCTAGTCTTTGTGGGTCCATGTGGATTGTCCTACAATATGCTTATCATGGTTATTTATATAGGGAAAAGCAATATTTAGCATGTTTTTAAATATCACGGTTAAATTATGATTATTTACATAGTCTAAACAGGGTCATGAAATGACAAATAAGTATAAAAGATCCAGGAAACAGCTTTTGCATAATCTCATAAGAGGCCCAATTTGCGCAAAAATGAAATGCCAGCCGTATCGATAAGCATTGCCACCGCATCATAATATAGAAAGTATTTATATTTGACATTGTGTGAATTTCCATTTCTAGATTGTTAGTCTGCTGTGTTAAAAGTTGTGTTGGTTACTATAGGGAATTATATACAAAACGATTGCTGTAGCTAAACTACTGGGGCAGATTTTCCAATTACATTAATAAGAAACTCTGAGTGTCAGTGTTTTGTGTCTACCATGCTAATTACAACCAGACCTTTATAATTACTTTATAATTACTGGAATGTAATAGTGCAAGGGACTTTTTGATGGGGACAGAGAAAGCACATAGATTCCAGAAAATACCTATTAGGTGGCTAATTCCAAACAGTGCTACTATTGTCATTACTATATGGCTAATCTATTTGGTTTTAATGGTACTCTTCCCTCTACTCCTTTGATGTTAACTCTTTTGTAAAAAAAATGTCATTAGAAATGTAATTTCGGGTTCTGTTGAGTTCCCAAACTCTTCCGAGAGATAATTCATCAATTCTCCAATTTCACATCATTCAGACTTCTTTTCTGTGAATTCTTAATTGACGTGTGCCACAAGGGTAGGCATTCATAGATTGAAAAAAGCTCCTTAGAATTCTCTGTGGTTTTTTTATGTGATTAAACCTTCTGAGTTAAAAAATAAAAAGGCAGATCTGCTAATGTTTATGCTTAATTTAACAGAGAGTGAAATGAATGGTTTGTCCGAGAGGAACAGCTCCTCTTTTAATGATATTGCTTCACCATTCAGTGAAATATTCCATGCAGTATTTGTTTGGTAATCATTCACTAGATTTTACTTTTATAGAGCAGAATCATCCTTCCCATTTTATTCTGAAACAAAAAGGATCTGACATTTTAGCTCAATGTTTTTCTGTTTAATGGGCGTCTGAAGATTTATATATAGACTTCCCTGAGTGATACCAACTCAATTTATGCCGTGTTAGAACAGATGAATAAATGGACAACCTTTGTAATAAAAACATCACATCATAGGCAGAGCTTTCAGTTTAAGAACAGAGCAGGCCACAGAAAATGTTTACTTCTTTTCCTTCTGGAGACATCCAAGATGCCTGACGGTATTCACCCACGAGTACTTAAGGAGCTGTGTCAGGAAATAAGTGAACCTCTGTTTCTAATCTTTCGGGATTCTTTTCTTTCAGGAATTGTACCAGAGGATTGGAGGAAGGCACATGTGGTTCCTATTTTCAAAAAGGGTTCCAACTCTGTGCCCGGAAATTATAGACCTGTGAGCCTAACTTCCGTTGCTGGGAAAGTATTTGAAGGGCTGTTTAGGGATAATATTCAAGAATTCATTGGGAAGAATAGTATTATTAGCATAAATCAGCATGGTTTTATGAAACACAGGTCCTGTCAAACTAACTTAATTGCATTCTACGAAGAAGTAAGTAGAAGTGTCGATCAGGGTGTTGCAGTGGATGTAATCTACTTGGATTTTGCCAAGGCGTTTGACACGGTTCCACACAATAGGTTAGTATTCAAACTGAAAGAAATTGGCCTAGATGCAAATTCTTGTTCTTGGGTAGAACATTGGCTTAGAGGTAGAGAACAGAGAGTTGTTATAAATGGTAAATTTTCAAGCTGGTCAAAAGTGGTAAGTGGTGTCCCTCAGGGTTCTGTTCTGGGACCAATTTTATTCAACATATTTATAAATGACCTGGCAATAGGCGTTGAAAGTCATGTTTCTGTGTTTGCAGATGACACTAAACTAGGTAAAGTAATACAGCGCGAGCAGGATATTACTGTTCTGCAGAGGGATCTAGATAGACTGAGGGACTGGGCACTCAAATGGCAGATGAAATTCAATGTAGATAAATCTAAAGTTATGCACTTTGGGGTAGCTAATGCACAGGCAACCTACACCCTAAACGGTAGTGAATTAGGGGTAATGAGAAATGAGAAGGATTTGGGAATTGTTATAGACAACAAACTAGGCAACAATGTGCAGTGTCAGTCTGCGGTTGCTAAGGCCAGTAAGGTATTGTCGTGTATAAAAAGGGGCATCAAGTCGCAGGATGAAGATATAATTTTGCCTCTGTATAAATCAATGGTAAGGCCGCACCTTGAGTATGCTGTGCAATTTTGGGCACCTTTTCTAAAGAAGGATATCATAGCACTAGAAAGGGTGCAGAGGCGGGCTACAAAATTAATAAAAGGAATGGAGCACTATAGTTATGAAGAAAGGTTAACTAATTTAAATCTGTTTAGTTTAGAAAAACGTCGCCTCAGAGGGGATATGATAACGTTATATAAATATATTCGGGGCCAATACAAACCATTGTGTGGAAATCTGTTCATAAACAGGACTATGCATAGGACACGCGGTCATGCGTTTAGACTGGATGAAAGGAGATTTAGACTAAAGCAGAGGAAAGGGTTTTTTACAGTAAGGACAATAAGGATGTGGAATTCTCTGCCTGCAGAGGTAGTTTTATCAGAGTCTGTACAGACGTTTAAACTGCGACTGGATGGATACCTGGAAAAACATGATATTCGGGGATATAATCTTTAATTATGGGGATACAGCTTATTGATCCAAGGAGAAATCTGACTGCCATTTTGGGGTCAAGAAGGAATTTTTTTCCCTGGTTAGTGCAAAATTGGAAAGAGCGAAGCCGGGGTTTTTTGCCTTCTTTTGGATCAACAGCAACAAATTAACAGATATAGGAAAGGCTGAACTTGATGGACGCATGTCTTTTTTCAGCCTATGTAACTATGTAACTATATGTAACTATGTAACTATGTGTCTTTATATGTGGTAGGGTTCCTATCAACGTTATATCGTTTTGTGGAAGACTGTAATCATGAAGCCCTCTGCGTAAGTGGAAGAGGGGAACTAAAGTCAGAAACCACCAGAGAACCAGTGGCTTTGCTCTTTGGGTGAAGTTACTGGAGGTGTGTGAAGAAGAAGGAGGCAAGGTTCACGGTCAGATTAGTTCATTAGGTTCAAGGCCAGATTATGCACTTTGAACCCTGGAGCAGTTATAAAAAAGCCCCTCTTCCCCCTTCTCAAGTTACTTACCGCATCCACCACTTGCCTTCAGAATGTTCCTCATGGCCGGTAGCTCCGTCATTGTGCTGTGCACCCAGAAACGATGTCGCTATGAGCGTGAAGGAGTTAAGGAAGGATCTCTGCCAGCGTCATTGCAAGACCCAATCAGTTTTTTTGTGGGACAGTTGGAGGTATGAGCCCCGGACAAGGCCAGGGCCCTGGAGCAATTGCTCCATGTGCTCCGCTGGTAATTGTGCCCTGAGTAGGCCATTGTTTAAGGACGAGCCTCTGCTCCTTACAAACCGGAGGCATAATTTATTAAGGTCCTACCCTTTGCCATACTTATAAACGTATCTAGTAATTTAGTCAGGGCTCTAACTATTGGTGACATAATAACATAATTCCAGCCCACAATGATATTTTGATGATATTTTGTTACAATTATAAAATCATTGTACCTTTCTTTTCTGTCCATAGCAACATGGCATAAGTACTGGCATAAGTACTTCCATTAGCCCTGTTGGAAACTTAGCTCCACACAAATATACAACCTGTAACCCTAGGCACCAGGATAGTGGGTAATTATTTTAGTGTATCATGGGCTGAAGTAGTTTTTCCCCTGTTTTCAGAATTATATGAATTATAGTCCAACCCAGCTAAATTTCCATTATTATTATTTATTGTTTTATATAGCGCCATCAAATTCCGCAGCGCTGTACAATGGGTAGACAAGATATAACAAGTTGTATATAACATAACAAATTGACTTACGGAGACAACAGGTGCTCAAACGAGCTTACAATCTAGTAGTCAGGTTCACTGCTTTTATAAGGAGATAATTATAAATCTAGCTAATTTACACACTGCCTTTGAACAAGATCAGCAGGAATAATTCACAATGTTTAAACACTTTTTTAAATCATTAATTGGTATAAAAGTTATAATCAACTCTGGGACTGCTGAGCTGCATGTTTTAAGGTCCCTGATGAATTGAAAGCAGAAGGGAAATGTATTCTTATAAAAAGTAAAGAGGAGTGAAAGCCACATATCGTCTGAGGCTAAGCATTTTAAGGCATTTTACAGGGTGCGCAACAATAAAAGTATGTACTTAGCAATAAAACAAACGTTAAAATGTAAAAAATAATAGAATAAAATGCTTTATAAAGCAGCATTGTTAAGAGATATTTCAGGCAAAAATGTGATGAAAATAGCTTTGGTTTCTTAGGAAAAAAGCCCAGTTTTTTAAAGTTAAGATGGTTTACTAAAATATTGTTCTTCCTAGATATATAAATAAAACTAAAATAGAAATTCATATTTTAGATCAATGGGTGGCCCATTTTTGGCAATTCCCATAGAGAGAAGGTTCCGATGCGTTGCCAGCTTTGTATCATGTTCCGTCAGTTTTTCTCTTTATTTTTTCCTCTTTAGTTATTCATAGTCCAGCTGGTCCCCAGAATCCCCATTGTTTAGTTTTTCTTGAGCATTGATCTTCTGCCTTCCTGTGAACATGCATCAGCGTACTTTGGAACCCTCTGTGTGTTTGGTTGAAGCACCGCTTCCCTAGGTGTCAGGGCCATGGCAATTCCTCACCCAATTCCCCCTATAAATTTAGTGCTATCTAGGGTTAGCCCAGTGACGTGACCTGATCTCACTAACTGGCTTATTTACGTTATGGAGGTTGTGCCTCCATATTAGTTCTAATTGTCTTCTTTATAATTACAACATATACGCTCCTTTTGAACAATTCATTTTGTTACATTCATTGGAACCATTACTAATTTCAAAACATTTTACTAATTGCCTCCATAATTTGAATCACAGGTACAATGAGCTGGGGGGGTCACAGTGTTGTCAATGAATGTCCAGCAGGCAGCTGCAGCTTATGTAGTTTATCGGTCACTGGCCGATTTCAATCCTCAGTCCTGTCCTCATTTAAAGCCTACTCATACCACTGAAATTTACATTTTCACTAAGTTCAACTTTGGCGGGATATTACCTTTCATTCTATAGCTTCCAATCACTTTTGACATCTTTCCTTCCGTACTCCATTCCATGATCTCTCCCATACTTCATTTCTATTTTTCACTTTCCATCTTCATCTCCTTTTCCCCACTTCCCTCCTTTAGTCCCTTTAGGCTACAATTGAATGAAGGCTGGATTTCTTTCCTTTCCCTCCATCATTCAATTACACTTTCCTACTTCTATATTTAGTTCCCCTGCCTCTGTTTTAACCCTGTGATAATATGTCATTTTGATTTGTGACACCAGTGCTGTTATCTGTTGAACTCCACTGTTCTACCTTTAATAGTTAATGTGTTGGTCTACCTGGTCATGTAACCTGGAACAGCATGTGGTTGCTGGACAGGAATAAAGACTCTTGTGGTTAATGGTTTCACACAATTTTATATCAAAATAACACAAACCCCTCCATTCCATCATCGCTCTTTTCCACCCAATTTCCATTTTCCTCCTTTTATTCTATCCACTACTTATTGAGTTTGCTGTGTGATCACTTGCTCAACTTGAGTGATAAAAAAATGTTTTGAGTCGTTTATTCTTTTTATTCTTTTTGTATGCTTTCATTGTATTGATCCACTGTCTACACTTTTATATACATATGCCCTTTATGTTTAATAACACTCTAAACTGCAGTCATAAATAACGATGGTGCTGTACAATAATATACAGGCAAATGCTAAAAATTAAGAGGACTGTGTATTGCACATCAGTTTAGTACATAGTACTTAGCACTGATAATGCAAAATAATGGACAATAAAATTAGTATATACATTTTTTAATGAACAATACAATGAATGTAAAATGGACTTTTAAGAACACAAAGTAGCGTGTTAGAAAATAACATGTAAATCAAGAAATGCTAAAAGAGCCATTTAAGTTGTCAGGGAAAGAGGAGAATTAATTTGTTAACGGAACACCTGTGAAAGCAATTGATTTGCTGCTATAATTGTGCCTTTGTTGTGAATTATATATTAGGATTAGATACGGTACACTGGGCGATATAAATTATTAAGCAAAATCTTACAAACCAGTGGTAAATGAAACTCGGATTCTGCTTTTGGACTTCCCTATTTAAAGGAAATTATACCTTCAAACAATACCTTACACAAGCCATCATCGTAACCAGAGAAGGACATGAGCCGCACTCCCCTAGTGACCTCACGTTTCATGCCCCATGGCCACTCATGTCTTAAAACACCCCAGCTACATATGTTAAAAGCCCATCGATGAGATCCCATATGTTAAACCCACCTCCCCTTGTTTCACGCAAAGCTGTCCCTAACACCAAAACATATTTAATCCCATACTAATAATACTGCTGCAAACTAAACCACGCTACAATGATTGGGCCGAAATAATATTTTCCAGATATTAGAGTGTTTCGCGGCCACTAATGGGACAAATTTTTATTTATGGACAACAAACAGGATATCATATTATGTACTTATTTGTATGATATGTTTTAGAGATTCTTATTGAGCTCAGTATTGTTCCTTTTATTGTTATATGATTTATGATAGTTATTTGTATCCCCAGATAAGTTCTACATCGTACAGAGGGAAGTAAAAGAAAGCTATCTGACATTTTGTTTTTCTCTTTAATGCTCCCAGTCTCTGTTTTAAAAGCTTATTGAAATAGTACGGTTGCTTAGAAACAGAGTCCTGTCATTCCTTCAAAGCCCTCCCCGATGTATTACATCACAGCTGTCTGACCGTGTATCGCCGTGCCCACTTGCCATTTCATGATCATGAATGTAAAACGCTTTACAGATTTACATTTACACAGTGATGGTCAGTGACTGTGATTGAGTGAGGTGTTCTGTGTAATAGGTGTGATGAGAGTGATTAGAAGAGATTAAAGATAAGGCCCCCCCTCTGTGATGTCAGAGGTGGGTAGGCTAAATACAAAATAGTAGTTCTCCGCTATCAACCAAGGGAAGAATGGATTGAAGAAATGGCCAAATCTGGCCCTGGAACAGTTGTGGCCCCTCTTGCTCCTCCCCTGGTAACTAGAATATGCACTAGAAGAACATACAGACTCATGCCAAAACATAGTTAGCCTATCTCACCTCAGTCTATCACACCTCAAGTTCTTCCTTATAGCTGCTTGCTTATATAACCACACTGCACTCACCCCTGGGTGGGCCAGTTCAGGTCGGAGATCAGAGATCTCCCTTGGAACTGGCACGCATACACCGTGGAAGACTGTGCCTTGCTGGCATAGCCGCCATAGCAAACCTACATGGCGCTGAGCATCCTTAAAATGTTTGTTGGCTCGCCACTGTACCACGGTATCACTGTCATATCTCTATTGCCATAGTTTTTACTCTGCCGCACGTGTTGGGCCTCTGGTATCCGCACTGTTTTATCTCCCTCCTTGCGTATCTATAGACCTTGTGTATCTGCAATACTGGTACTTTTGCTGTTTAAACGCATTTTTGTATACAAAAAAAAAATAGGAAGGAAACAGACTATATATGTCATGAAACATCTGCATGTATTCCTTTCCTTTAATCAAAAATTTAAATGAAAAAAAAATGTAGTGCACCAGTATATGGCATCATCTCTCAGTGCTCAGGTTGGGGCGAGTGTAGCCCCCAGCCAAAATATACATTTAAGTTTGGATGTTCATAGTTAATAGCCACATACTCTTTGTTGATCAGTGAAATCAGAGATCAGCATTAAACAATAAAAAAAAATTCTCGGTTCCATGCTTGGAAAGATAATCACTCTACTTCTCCTGAAAAGGCTAAGCCTGTGTATGCCCAAGAGAAAACTCCTGCGTAGCTATTATACTAATAATAGAAACATTTCAAGCCATATCATATTTTATTACCTATATTTTATTGACCCTGGAAAACCAATCTCGAAACCACCATTGAAACTTATAGAATACTCAACAATATAAATGAAAAAAAAAAATCCACAGCGATGATTCATGTCAGTGTCAGCCAGCTCAATGTTTGAAAAGACAAATGGTGTTGATTCTAATAAGCTTATAACATCATTTTTTTTAGCCGAAATTCTTGGTGAAATACATATAAAGTAACAGTTTCAGTGGTATGAGTAGGCGTTGTTGAATACCATATTTTATTTATTGTAAATAAGTAGATATGGATAGTTTTTGGCAGAATGTGTGTATGGACTAAAAGTCTTCAGAATCATAATTCTATTAAAATTTTATGTAGGTATTTTTTTTATAGGTACAGTACGACAAATGCAAGTCTGTAGCCATTAGTGAACTTTTCAGCAACTGTGTATTTTTTTATTATGTTTTTATTACAGTTACCAAGTAGCCATATTGGCTTTAACTAGTTAATTGGCTCTAATTTCTAGATTGTAAACTTATGAGGAGGTCCCTCTTTACCTATTGGTTTTTCATAGTCTGTCAATTCACTTCTTAAATATATGTATCATAAGAAGTGCTACATACATAAATAGATCATATTAATATAATAACTATATCAAATATAAAATAATAATAATCTATGCAAGAAACACTGCGGTTTGTATAACCTCCATTTATTTTATGAGTGTGGCTTTAAGAATGTAAAATGCACAGCTATGCAAACATTAAAATATAAAAACATCTCAACCACAAGCTCAGTCCTAGAGAACTGCTTTAAACATGATGGTGTTACAAGAATTCATTACGTATACAAGTAAAGAGAGTGTGAAACAATAAGGAGGGTGGTCCACAAAAGCAAGAGGTTTGAATCAGGTCAAGTTGAATAATTTAACAATGTGAAACATCTATTTTCTTTAGCAAATGCTATTTCAGTGGATCTAACAGTGTGATAATTGGAGCGGATCTAGGAGGGATGAGGGAAGAACCCAAGTGGGAATACTGAGAGGCTGTTTCTGAATCTTGGATGTAAAGGACTATATATAGCAACAAAACAGTGGTTTGCTAGTGACAGCCTTGGCAATACCTAAATATCTTTTGTGATATGTGTTATACTTAATGCTTCATCAAATTATCTATCTATAGCTCAGCTTTACAAACTGGCTACATACACAGTAGCATCAGGTCTGGTTTTCAGGGTCATGCCAAATTGACATGATTTTGTTTAATCGACTCTCGGAATAAAGGTTAAAGGACATTATTATTTTTTCTGAATAGACTAAGAACATCCTCGCTGTATAGTTGCACCAAAAGACTTAATTGATATCACTGGCTCTCGTTTTGCTTGCAGGGGCCCAGCTTTGCCAGGAGTTCTGGGCAGTAGCTTAGGTTGCCTTCTTGATAATTCCCAATTGACGTTGCTAATCATTTGGGACCCTGTTCAGAAATCAACGTGCATGCAGTTCCCAAGTAGCCTTTAATTTCAAGAAAGTCCTTCATAAAATAAGTTCAGGCAGTGTGATAGGGTCATTAACTCCACCAGAGGCCTGGCTTCATTTTCATGGTTTTGTCACTTGCAGATTAAATTAAATATGTAGTGTATCCAATGCATTGTGATGCATAAGTCAGGCTTTAATCGATTTATCAGCATGCAGGTCTTACCCCTGAAACTCTTCCAGTATACTTGGTTAATCCATCCATGATTTCCTTTTACTTAAAAAGTATCCACTGTGCTAAATCCTAGTCTGCACGAGACATTGTTGATTAGACTTCTGCGTTCGGGTTCACAGAACCCCCCATGAATTGGACAAAAATGGAGCAAAAAGCTCAGAATATACTTCTGAAATTCATGGGCCCACATTCACACTTTCTCACATACTCTTATTCTCGTTCACTCTCTCTCATGCTCTCTAAATGTTTCCCTACTTTCTGTGCTGACCACCTCCGCTTCTGCCGACCACTTTCGCTTCTGCTGTCCACGTCCGCATCTTCTTCATCTTTTATCTTCTCCCTTCTCTTCTATTTTCAATCTGCTTTTGTCTATCTTTGTCTGTCTCCAGGGACATTACTGGACAGGCACTTGCGATGCAATTCTCTCCCCGATCCTCCAATCAGGGGAGAGGATTTCACAGAAAGCACCGTCATTTTACCCTAACTGGAACGTCCGGTGATGTCCTCTCTCCGATTAGAGATAAAAGAAGATTAAGAAAAAGAAGATGAGGAAGCAGAAGTGGTGACAGAGAAGGCAGGGAAACATTTAGCGTGAGCAGTGGCGTCGCTACAGGGGGGCAAGGGGGGCAATTGCCCCCCCTAGGTTAATCCTTGCCCCCCCTGTTGCCCCCCTGCCGAATTTGGAATAAAGTCGCAATTCGACTTTAAATCCCGTTTTGTTTTTTTTAAAATTTATTTTTATTAATGTGGAGGAGAGAGAGGGTGCAGCCCGCGTAAGATCGGCAGCCAAGGCAACCGATCTTACGCAAGCCGCACCTCGAGCCCTGCTACTTACCTGTGGGAGGGTCTTCTGCACTGCATAGACGAAGCGGAAGCCAGCAGAGGGAGGCCGCGCCCCCTGCTGAAGTCTGTGAGCGGCATCGAGGAGCTGCAGTGCAGGTAAGGGGGTGTTTGAATGAGTGGGGAGGGTGTTTGAATGAGTGGGGAGGGTGTTTGAATGAGTTTGAATGAGTAAGTGCTGGAACCTAGGCATGATGGGAGTTTGATTGCTGTTAGCAATCACACTCCTATCATGCCAAGTCAGCCAGTACATGCTGGGGGGGCAGCTAGCTAGGTTTCAGCATGTACTGGCTGACTTGAAATGATAGGAGTGTGATTGCTAACAGCAATCACACTCCCATCATGCCTAGGTTCCAGCACTTACACATCCAACCAGTAAATGCTGGAACCTAGGCATGATGAGACTGTGATTGCTGTTAGCAATCACACTCCTATCATGCCAAGTCAGCCACTACATGCTGAAACCTAGCTAGCTGCCCCCCAGCATGTACTGGCTGACTTGGCATGATAGGAGTGTGATTGCTTACAGCAATCAAACTCCCATCATGCCTAGGTTCCAGCACTTACACTCATACTCATTCAAACTCATTCAAACACCCTCCCCACTCATTCAAACACCCTCCCCACTCATTCAAACACACTCCCCACCCCCTTACCTGCACTGCAGCTCCTCGATGCCGCTCACAGACTTCAGCAGGGGGCGCGGCCTCCCTCTGCTGTGCTGGCTTCCGCTTCCTCTATGCAGTGGAGAAGGTAAGTAGCAGGGCTCGAGGTGCGGCCCGCGTAACATCGGTTGCCTTGGCTGCCGATCTTACGCGGGCTGCACCCTCTCTCTCCTCCAATTAATAAAAATAAATTAAAAAACAAAACAAAAAAAACGGGATTTAAAGTCGCATTGCGACTTTATTCAAAATTCGGCAGGGGGGCAACAGGGGGGGCAAGGATTAACCTAGGGGGGAGGCAATTGCCCCCCTTGCCCCCCTGTAGCGACGCCACTGAGTGTGTGGCAGCCAACTGGATGTGCCCGGCCAGACACGTCTGTATCAAAACTAATTTGGAATTGTTACATTTCTGGCATGAAATCCAGAAACTAGAATAAAAGCAATTTTACCATAATTTCTACAAGTATTACACAACATCTATGTGTGCTGATTTGTCCTGGTCTTATTATTGATTATACATTTTTAAATGATTATATAACTCCATTTACATTCAACCCCTTAAGGACCAGACTGTGTTTTACCTTTTGTACCATTGGGACGGTGTTCATGTTTAGGTGTAATTTTCTCCTCACTCATTTAGTGAACTGACACAAATTATATGTTGTTTTTTTCAGGACAAGAAGGGCTTTCTTCAGATACCATTGTTTTGATCATATTATCTAATTTCCCCAAAAAATAAAATATGATGAAAAATGTAAAAAAAACCACTCACATTTTCTGACTTTTACCCAAAAAAATCTTTTACTCATCCAAAAAAGCTAATGAAAAACACCTACTAAATATATTTCACAATTTGTTCCCTGATTGGTATTTAGAAATACCCAATGTTTTTTTTGCTTTTTTTCTGGCACATTATAGAGGCATTAAATCGATGTAAGTTTTGCTAATTTTAAAACATTTTTTTCCAAATCTGGTAACTATCTTCCCCCCCATGTGCCATTTTGGTATCTTATATAAAGCCGGCCAAACGACAATATTACCCATAAAATCATAATATTTACAAGGACACGCCCAGGGTATTTCAAATGCTAGAATTTTAACTCTTTCAATGCACTAATTCTACCTAATAGGACCATCTTTGAAGCCGGATAATTCAATTTACCCCATCATACCATATATTTTTGAAAACTAGACACTCCAAGGTATTTCAAATGCTAGTATTTTAACCCTTTCCATGCATGAGATTCTACCACCAGTATTTTTTTCACACAAGTTGTATTTTGGGTATAAATCTATAGCTCCAGGTATACGCCACTATCTAACAACACCCCAATATGTGTTCAGGAACATCTGCCGAGTACAGTCATACCCCACATGTATGGGTTTGTCTGGTGTTTAGGGGTTAAAATGCCACATTTTGGAAGTGTGCTTCCCCCCCATTTTGGTCAGTCTGTGCCTATGCCCTATCTTTGAGCCCAGCCACTCCAATTTACCCCATCAAACCATTCATTTTTTTAATTAGACACCCCTTGGGTATTTGAAATGCTTTTATTTACATTTTTCCATGTCAGGATTTTTGGGAAGATACAGCAGCTAATTTTAGCACTTGCTCCTAATAATAAACTTTATTTTTTATTTTGATTTTATTCTTTTTGGACTTTTTTTTACATTGTGCTGGATAGTTCCTCTGATGCATAATAATTTTTAAATGTTGCCATTTTTAAAAAATTATTATTTTAAATATTTTACTAATCACATAGTGATTAGAAAGCTGGGCTCCATTGACTTGTATGGTTGAATGCAGTACCTTTATTCAACCTGCAAGTGGAGCCAGAGTTCTTCCAAACTTTTTCAACTTTATTATTTTTTTTACAGGGCGG
>VKOC01049071.1:0-20039 GCA_009364415.1 Spea multiplicata
AACTCCACCAACATCAGGTTTGTAGATGAAATTAAAGGTGGGAGTATCTCAAATCCACAGGTATTATTCAGAAGAACCTCATCAGATTTATATGCGCCATCATATACCTTAATGTAGCTTTCATTACAGCCGACAGAAAGAGGGATGTTGATGCCACTGAGCTGCAGAGAAATCTGGGGAAACATGAAGGTCATTGTATATAACGCCATGTATGGGACTGGATTATATTAGAGCATTCGGGTTAAAAAGCTTCACATTCAATAGATTGATCAGCCTCTTAGCATTACTAATAACAACATTTTTACCATTTCTTAAACATTCATGCGGGGTATACAGCCACTCCTGTGAATCAGTCACTATAAAACAGCCAAAAAACGTCCATTTTTTGGTTTCTGTTAATTTATGAATCCCTAAAACAGTCATCACATACTTTCACTTAAACCATGTTAAACTATGCTTAACCTTAGTTTTGAAAGAATATTTCTGATCAAGCTAGATTATTTTATATTCACCCTTTTACTAGGAGATTGAATCAACCAAAGACAGCTGCCGTCCTGTCCAAAGGAAAGGCCGTCGGCAGAGAAAGATCCTGAAGGGTCTGTGAATTTTGTCCGACAAAGATCTGAAGAAACAAAAAAAAGTATAATAAAATTATACAACTTTGCAGAGGGCGCAGCATGTGGGCTATTACGGAGCGGGTGTCACATATCCCCTTATAACGCACAGAAATTAGCAGCACACGTTTTACTAACAATGAAAATCTTTTTTAACAAAATGACTTACTGCACTTATAGAGTTTGTTAATCTTCATCACATCAAGACGGCTCATTCCAAGCATCTGTCCGACAGGCACCTTGGAGTCAGGTTTTGGAACTATTGTGGTTGTTCCAGAGGGGTTGGAAAAAGCAGTGCTATTGGGAGATGAAGACTATTAGAAATGGAGCAAAAGAAATTGGAAAAAAAAAACAGAATTGATACAGAATTCTACTTGCCTCTGGTAGTGCATTATTGAGCCGTAGTCATAGGGAAGATCCAAATTGTTGGAATCTCTAATCTCAAAGTTGGGCTGATTTACTGCGAACAGACAGACAGATATAAGATAATGAGACCAGACCAACGCGACACCGTTAGTCAATATTCCCCAGTGGATAATAACGCTGAATGATCACAAGAGAATATTCATATGACACGTCAGCGATGGAACAAGGTAAGAATGTGGGTTCCTATACACATAATATGAAGTTGATATATATATATGATTCATTTCTTGAAATATTTAATGTTACCATTCAGAGATTGTCAATAATCCTTACTCCCCCTGCGAATGCCCTTTCAGGCAGTGATCTCAGCAGGACAAATTCACTTTTTTGTGTGTTGTGTATTCTCCACCCTCATAGATTTTCGAATGCCTCTGGGTTTAGGGTTGTACCCGTGTGATCACCTTTCTCACCTGGAAGAATGTTTTGCCACAAGATATCTATGTAGTTATTCCTGTCGCTCCTGGAGTGCTCATGGATGAAGCCCAGCGTGTGCATCAGTTCATGCTGGATGACGCCGGGGTTCACGCAGCCGCTCTTATCCAGGCTCACAACCTGTTTGCCACCAATCTTGGAAACGTACGACCAACACCTAAGGGATTGCAAAGTGTGATATAAAACATAACGAACAAAAAGCTAATTTTTAAATATACCAAGAAATTTATTCCCATTCCCGGTCCTAGTAATGGTTCTAAGAGGAATATTGGAAAATTACTTATTAATTTTTATAGCTTTTTCAAGATGTCTTGCCCAATGCTGAAGTGTTATATGAGCAGATCCAGTAACTAGAATCAAAGATCGTTGTTCAGGGTTTAGTCAGGTAGTTGAAACCAAACCATACATTTAAACAAATTGTTACCAATTAATGTTCAGTGGGGTCATTGAATCGAGATCCATATTACCGTCTAGTTAGACTCTTCTGGTTGGCCCTGGCTGGATAGTTTTCTGAATTAACAGTCTGGGGACACCTAGAAGGTGCTGAGACTCACCCAGATAAAGACTCTATACTGAGATAGTCGGCTTCTGAGCTTCTGCTGACAAACTTCACGCAGGTCATTGTTTCAAACTCCTGGAAGGCGTCTGTAATCAGCCATTTGTCTATATCAGCTGCAGACAGAAAGATCACGTGAGTTTCCTTAACATGAGAAAGTGAACTTATTACATTAGAGTTAAGCCGTCTGGTCAGTAATGAGTATAACTTACAATATTCAGAGGAAAGAACATAAGGGACGTAAACCATCCCGTTCGGTGAGATATCCCACAAACAGCCGTCACATTTGGTGGCACTGCGCATGATATTGTAGGGAATGTCTCCCTCTTTTAGCAGCTTGGAGATTCCTGAATATAAACAAAAGAATAAATCACACAACATCACAGGAACTGTCTATGGAGGCATTGGAGAGAGATCTCTCTTATAGTTAACGAAATAACATGAGTTTGATCAAGGAAGCCACAGGAGCTTCTACCGGGCATCAGATAGTCGGGGAAGAAAAAAATTTACTATTAATATGAAAGGGCTTCAGTATTTTAAGTTTCCCCACATATATGTTACTAAAATATGCATATAGATTAAGTTTGATTATTGGCAAATTGTATCAAAATATAAGGAAGTACTCAATTTATGTTATAACTCATATAATAGCTGACAACACACTCTATGCCATGTAAACGGGGGCGATGTAATATTCAGCCATTATGATTACTGGATTATAAAATCAAATACGATTTATTATTACAATATTACATTTACAATTACATTAACAGAATAACAGTTCCATGGATAGTTTAAAGTTTAAATTTTACAAATTTACAAATGGCAGCCATATATATATATATATATGAGAATGTCTGAAGCCAGTGCAAGTTTCTACTGATTGGATATGCTAATTGTTGTTATAGTGATAAAACCACTTTTATACACGATCCCATGTCATACACATGACATCATAACCATGACAGCTCAAGAACGCTCACCTTTATTTAGAGCTTCAATGCGTTCAAATACAGTTCTGTCGTCACGCTTTGAGTCTGTAATGGATTCCCGAGAAAACAGATTAACAACATTACTGAGACAGGAGGGAATCACAAAGACAAAAGGCCAAAAGAAGCTTCATTATTTAGGAAGAACGGAGGATAACCGAGTTGAC
This sequence comes from Spea multiplicata, assembly GCA_009364415.1. NCBI lineage: Eukaryota > Metazoa > Chordata > Amphibia > Anura > Pelobatidae > Spea > Spea multiplicata. Next base: position 3,185 of record VKOC01049071.1, read on the forward strand.
TGAATTCAGCGAAATGTAAAGTAAACGTCTCAAAGACAGGAAGAAAGTTCAACAAGAAAAGACATTAATTGCATGAAGTAATAGTTATGGGTTTAATACGTACCGCTGTCAGAGTCCGGATTGACCTGCGGGAAAATAAAGACACGTCAATGAAGGCATAAGGGCAGAAAACATTCCCCAAACCCCAAACACAGAGAAGAGAGACGTTCAATAGAGTAAAGATAAGACGGGGTCTCAGCTACTTACCCGGATAGGTGAAGCCAGACAAACGGCCCACCCAGCTGCGATCAGCACTAGCACCGTGGACAGCTCCATTGTCACCGTGTGTAGGGATTCTCTCTGATGAGACAGAGGATGAGGACAGATATATATATAGTCCCCAGGGGGAGGAGACCGACCAATCAGCAGGCAGCCCCGGGACTCCACAGGGGGTAGAGCACCGCCCACTTTATAATCAGTTGGCATTATTTATTTTTTTTAAATCTGGAAAAGCAGATATGAAATAAAGCTGAAGAAAAATAAATTGTGTTTCTATATAAAAATAGTAATAATCATTTTATTTTGGGATATCCGGTGATACGATGAGGTTTACACACAACCACCTTATATCAGTATATATTCATATATATTCATACCTTTATCTTGATAAAAGACCCCAAGAGGGACTGAAAAGTTAAGTTTTTTCTGTAGTATCGCTATTTGTATATAAAAGTAATGTTTTAATGAGATAAATCCTCAGTGTGCTCCCTTTATTCAGTTTGCTCTCCAGATGAAGCTCTCACATATATAAGGCTGTGTGTAGGGTTACTTCTATCATGTATATATATATACGGTTTGGGGTCACTTGGAAACGTCCTTGTTTTTTTAAAGAAAAATAGATTTTGTCCATTAGGATAACATTAAACAGATCAGAAACCCAGCACAAATGCTGTAAATGACTATTGTAGGTGGAAATGGCTGATTTTTAATGTAATCTCTTCAGAGGCGTACAGAGGTCCTTTATCACTCCCATTACTCCTTTATCACTCCCTTATCACGCTCATCACTCCTTTATCACTCCCATCACTCCTTTATCACTCCCATCACTCCCTTATCACGCTCATCACTCCCTTATCACGCTCATCACTCCTTTATCACTCCCATCACTCCTGTGTTCTAATGTCACGTTGTGTTCGCTGATCCAAGTTTAAGTTTAAGATGCTAATTGATGGTTTTGATTAGGTTACAGCCAGAAATGTCCTTGTTTTACATGAAAGCAGCTCAGTGACCCCAAACTTTTGAGCTGCTTTTCCTGGTTGTTGGAAAACGCTGCACCAAAGCAATGCACTGAAAGATGGTTCCCCGACTATTGATTTACATTTTATTTATTTATTATAATTTGATTTATCCCAACTATTTAACTAAATGATATTATGGATGCCATGACTTATTATAGGATTTTATAAGTTCTTGGTAAATTCCTGATTTCCAGATTTCGGTGGCCGGGTCTGTGTAGAATATTCAGTATTGGGGGCCGGCTCCATCAGTCTGTTCCTTTGTTACAGGTTGTAGCGCGTGTGACCACGAGATACTTAAACTACAGGAATAACGGGACTTTGGGAAGTTGTTGCAGTTGCTGCACTGTAGTGAAGGTTTCATAGCCAGGAGGCTCAGATAACAGAAACTCGCGTCTAAGGAAAGATCAGAAAGGAATCAATTAGCAAATCTATGAAGATTATTTATATGTAGATAAGACGATCCCATTAAGATCCCATTAACTATCTGCATAAACTAACAGCTGTCCTCGTCAACTGCATTAGCTTAATAATGGATTTAATTGATGTTGTTTAGTACGAAATACATTAAGAAATTGTAATGATATAGTAAGAAAAGATACTAAGAGTCATCTTACAAATAGAAGTAAACCAGGAGTAGATATATGAGGGGCAGCATTGTCATTATAACTGAATCAATATGTATATTGTTTTTTAAAGAATATTGTAGAATGTTTAATGAAAACAACTCCTGTATTATAAAGCCGGTCTGTGGGAATGAACTTGGCCCGTGGGAATTAGCATCGGCCACACGACGCGAGACAGCAGTATTTGGGTGACGCTTAGTATTCAGAATCTGATAACTTAGCTGCTGGTAGATCTGGTTTGTACGATGAACTCATTACATTGTAAATAAACAGATACTTACATATAATTACCATGATTCCACTGAATTCACAAATATATGAGAGCCAGCGGTGTCTAGAGATACAATACAATTACACTGATTAATTAATTAAAATAACCTTAAAGGATAAAAGATGATACGAGATTTTTTTTAATCCTGTATGTACAGTAATTTATGTATGAAAAATTACTTATAATCTAAATGTCATCTATAGATGTTTCCTCAATGGTTTTGTTATATTTTCAGATAGAATTAAATTTTATGAATGTTTACTGTTTCAGGGAAAAAATGATAGAATGTAATGAAACTTGATAATTTGTGCATCAGGAGGCATCTGCAATAACATGCTGTTTTCCTAAAGAAGCGTGAATGAAGAACGAGGCCCTTACTTGAGGAGCTACCTCTCTGAAGGGTACATTGCCATTCCTCCTGTGGCATTACTGATGGACCCTCATTACGAAGTTACTGACTCATACTCACACTAGAAACAAGGTTCTCACTCATGTAGTAGGCAGGTGGTAGAACTATTATCTCTGTACTGACAGTGGAGTCCGAAATTTTTTAGGGGGGGAAGAAAGGAAAACTCCTTCTTTCAAGAAGTGTTGACACCCCCATTTGGAAATTTTTTTTTTTTTTTTTTTCCTGTTCATATAGATCCATAGGATGGGTGGCCTTTCCATGCATCTGGTTGTCTGCCATGATATACTGTATAAGATGTCCACAAAGCCGTATGAAAGGATAGATGTCCGGGTTACAGTTTTTTCTCTTTAAACAGACCCAATGAGAAGTAGCGAAATTTGATCAAAAGTACACACTAGATGGGCCCGAAAGTCGTTATCTGACCATCAAATATCTTGTTTCTATCCGAATGCTTTCCAAAACAAAGCCAGGAAATACATGTTTTTATTCATTATTATTGGCTAAGCACACGGTATTTGCCGGTCAATAGTAGGGGGATTAATGAGAGACCTCAGCGTCCTTTCTTGTCTTAGAGGCCAAACCACTGTCCGAAGCTTACTATATTAGTTTTTATTTTCACAAGCTTTTTGGAGCCCATCTGATATTCATTAATGATATTTGTCTTCACAACCTCATGTTTCCTGTCTATTTCTAATTGCACAAATGCACGAATAACTCAGCAAACATTGTTAACAAACCCAGCCAGCCCTGTGCTAGGACATTCTTACCCTCCTAGTGGCTCTTTGGCGCAATAAATGGGTTAATGATTTTCTTGTACCATATTCATTTATTTCATCACAAATATTTATCTGATTATTCCTCTAACCATTTTATCAGGTGCTGTCAGTGGCCATACTCTGTTAAAGCCCAATTTCATATATGATCATTTTTATTATAATTATTCTATTTTTGACACTCTATTTTAGTACATTTTGGGCTTTGTATAGACAAAGGGGCTCGTTTTTGGGCACATTTTTCTGGTGAAAGTTGGATTTGATTACTTGGTGGTGCTGTTTCAGACTATATGGTATATTTATCATGAACATCCAAAATGATTTTGAAAATTCAATGGTTACTTGGTTTGGGAGAAGGTAGCTATGGTGCACAGTGCAGCTATTAGCGTTTTTACCCAAGTAAGGTCTAAAAGCACGTAGGACACATGTGATGCCTTCCCGCATTTTATTATGGAGGCACACACAGCCATAATGTATTTTTTAATAAACATGTTTGAGTTAACCATGAGAATTTCGGAAAGTAAGTTAGTTGTAGAATGTTGGGAACTATAACATTGCAATGTCTTATATATCCATGTGATGAATCGAGAGGTGTTATTTATATCCGCACTGGGTTCAAACTGCTAGATAAATCCATAGTTTTCACCAAGCTGGAGTTAATTTGGGACAAAAAAGTTTTTAAATTGTTCTATAATGGGTACATTTTTTTTGAAATTTTGTATAGTTCCTCGATTGTTTGTTTTTTCTTCTTACCAAAGAAACTAGAATTGAGCAGCTGATAATAACCATTTGGCTCAGTCTGTAATCATGGGTAAAGATCCTATGATGTCAAAAACTTTTTTGAATGTTTGAAAGCCTGGTAGACAAATCCAGATGTTGGGTTGGTAGTTTGTTGTGTATAAAATCAAGCAAGTTGAAGGGTTAACATTGCAACGGCTTGAAACTTACTGAAAAGACTCGGATGTGTAAAAAAAAAACGTTGCGTTGGCCGGGAATCGAACCCGGGTCAACTGCTTGGAAGGCAGCTATGCTCACCACTATACCACCAACGCTGTGCGGACAGATAGGCTTTTAAACTAGAGATGGGAAGGTCTTGAAAAGAAAAAAAAAACAGAAAACAGAAGAAAACATGAGAAATGATGTCATTTCCCGGCGCTCAGACTCAGCAGCACTCAGAGGATGCTCACTTTCTATGGAGGTTGCGTAACGTTTGCTTTAATTTCATAAAAATGAACCCTGCTGATGATGTCCTGGGAAAGGCTGGGTTTTGAGACCCTTGAGTTTAAGGATAATGTGAGTTAGATCCAGTCTGATATACAACGAAGGTAAAAGAAGTGTGGAACCAGTTTTCACAGAGCCCGATAGATCTGCTACATGGGTGGTTTTAGGAGTTGTGCATATATAGATGTTATTGTGTCATTTTGCAGCCTTTCGCAGAATTTACTTTTATGTGGAATATGGAATGTTTCATCAGAATATTTCGAAATCTCGCAGACCTTCAGGAAATGCTAAAAATTGTCATCTTCTGCCTTGGTAAGATGGTCTGCTCTGGCCTGGCTTCCTTCCACACATAAGTTTTTCGTAGCGTAGGGGTTATAGCGTTTGCCTCACACGAGCAAGGTCCCTGGTTCGAAACTGGGTAGGAACACTTCTTTTCATTATTCCCATTTCAATTTAGAACCGATGACTTCATCACCAAAGAGGGCAATCTGCTCCTCAGTTTTGTACCAGAAGGTGGTGCTTTTGCCCTAGGTCTTGGCCTAGTCAAGAAAATGGTGGTCAATCTACTGATGTCTTTCTTTTAGGTAAATGACTGGTGCTTCACATACTTTTTGCTTTGTTGCATTAGTGTATTCCTTTGTTTTCCTTGTTCGTAATTTGGATTTTTAGATGATTTTTCCATGATATGTTTCAACCTGATACAGAACTCACTATAACTATAAAATGAAATACCTGGTCAGTATATTGTGGTGCTATAAAATCTATACATACAATGTAATGTTGTTATAAATACACCTGTTTTGTGATTCGTATGGATAGTTACCTGTAAATTGTCGGTGGCCAGACTGGGGATAACTAAGCAGCACTGGCAGTTTCAGGAATTCCACCCTTCCTCCAGCAATCGTCAGATATAGAAGATATAATACTTGATCCCTTTATGCCCATCTCATGGTGATGGGGCTGCCCTGAGAACAAGAGCAGTATGATAAGGTTTTACCATAAGTTTGTCCGGTGTAATTCACTTTTCCCGCAGTGACAGTTTCTTTTACATAAATAGAATTTTCTGAAGGGACAAATTATACATATTACATATAAAACATATACACTTTATTGAGTTTAGGTATTTCAGCCACATCCATACCATCATACAGATACCTATAGTAGGAACGTTAGTTATCACTCTAGAGAATGCTAGCAAAAGCAGATGATACTTAAAGGATATATTGGAGAGCTTCTGGGAGAAATAGTGGAGACATTGAAGAAGACATTGAAGACGCCGTTGGCGTGCGCACATATAGATGAAAAGGAGTTTGTTTCTAGCATAACACCAAGTTAAACTACCTTTCTTCTAGGATTCTGCAGTTTTCCTGATTGAGGAGATTCGTTTTTCTTCCCAGGATGGGAAGATGATGCTTTTACCCATAATTGATGAGCTAGGCTTTTACTCATACTTGATGAAAGGGGTACATACTCAACAATAAAGGATAGGTGGGACTAATTTTGCCAAAACCCAGGTCCAGGCATTAAGACTACTTATGTGAGGGGGTCTTGTAAGTCCTTGGGGCACAATATGGCCATAAGGAAATATTGGTCAAATTGGAAAATGGTTGGAACAGAAGTATCTGGGGTAATTGGTAAGTCTGCCCCATTCATCTATTGTTACACCCTTTATTGGTGTCTTGGGGTGCTAGCCACATGCCTAGTCTGTCGTGTGGAAAAACTAACCTGTGGCGTTTAGGTGATATGGAGGGTTCTAGTTGGAGATCACACTAGGCGCTCTATAGTGCTTGCATGGTAATGGCTTTGAGGCAACATTGTGGCGTTAGGCTGTGTGGGGCTGTCATATTTATTAAAGTTTATCGGGGATCGTGAAATGTGATATCTGTGATGCAGAACTAATTCCAACTAAAACAAATATAAGCCCATCTTATTGGGATAACTATATGGTGCACATGGGAATCCTTCTTTAATCACATTTATAACATAGTCCTATATGATGCCAAGCATATTTTCGGTATTTAAAGTGTCTCAAGAGCTTTACATAGTTACATAGTTATATAGGCTGAAAAAAGACATGCGTTCAGCCTTTCCTATATCTGTTAATTTGTTGCTGTTGATCCAAAAAAAGGCTTTCATTTTCCTTTTCAATAAGTCCTGTTTTTTTGCTAACCAGTTGGCTAAATCTCTGGATAATTTCAGATGGAGTTAGCGAGATTTATATACATTATATGGACAAAAGTATTGGGACACCTGACCATTACACCAACAGGGACTTTTATGACATTGCAATCTAAATACATAAATATTAATTAGTTGGTCCCCCTTTACAGATTCTACACTTGTGGGGAGGATTTCCACAAGATCTTGGGGTGTTTCTGTGGGAATTTTTGCCCATTCATCCAGTAGAGCGTCAGACATTAATGTTGGACGAGAAGGCTCGGCTCGCAACACCCTTTCCAGTTCATTTGAAAGGTGTTGGATGGGGTTGAGGTCAGGGCTCTGTGCGGCCGGTCAAGTTCTTCCACCCCAAACTCATCCAACCATGTCTTTATGGAGCTTGCTTTGTGCACTGGGGAGCAGTCATGTTAGAATAGAAAAGACCCTTCCCCAAATTGTTTCCACAAAGTTGGAAGGACAGCAGTGTCCAAAAACCAAAGAACTCATGTTGTCTTCAACATACCAAGATACTTTGATTTTGTTTTTATTTACAATACTAATACCAATAATGAATATTTGCTGACTTCAAAACAGCTCTAAAAATGTAACAATATAAATCTTGGGATAGGCATTAGGCAGAAACTTGATGAGCAGCTACCATAGAAACTGGAGTCCATGTCTTCACTGAAGTTCCTGCTCTGGCTGTTAAACTCTGAATCAGCAATTGCATCTGTTTTCCTGGTATCTGGGTAGCATCTGGGAGATCCTGTGTGTTTCTGACCCTTTATGAATTACATTTCTACAATAATACTTTAGTGATAGTATTGTATTTCTAGTTAAAAGGCTTTCCAGAATCTTTATGTAGCAGCGCTGCATAGAAAGACCATCTCCCGAGTGTCTACAAACAGGGTATAATGTGCAATGCGCCTCTTCAAACATTATTTTGTCTCTTTTTGGAACCCTTCACTGTTGCCATAAAGGTAAACTACGGGCCACTTTTTCTTCTACATGTGCAGGAGCCTTGATTCTGGTGAGTATGAGTCAGTAACTTCAATTCTTCTTACTAAAGGTCTATCAGCAAAGCCACCAGAGATTTTGTGGTTATCAGCAGATGGCCAATAGACCCTTTATCCGGGTAGCGCGTAGAGTTAGGTGTCTTGGCAGGGCATCCTTTTCACCCTTTTTTTAGCAAATGGAGAAATTGTTTGTCTCCTGATTTCCAAAAGATGTTTACTTCTATAACCTTTTGTGGAAAAAGCGTGTATTCATAAATGTATATATGTTATATGTCTTGGTGTTTCACTTAAAAAAAATGAGAATTCATGAAATCATTTATATAGATTGCTTATATGTTTATGTTGTTTACATTCATAAATCTAGTAACAATTGGTAGAAATGATTTGTAACTAAATGATGAACTAAGGAAAGTTCTCATTCTGAGTTTTATTCAAACATACAAAATCGCAAGGATGCTGGACTTACTTGATATTTGTAAATGTGTTTTTTTTTGCAATATGATAACCAGGAGGACACCTGTTAGTTTATGCAGATAGTTAATGTGAGCTTAAAGGGATCATCTTATCTACATATAAATAATCTTCATAGATTTGCTAATTGATTCCATTCTGATCTTGAAGACTTTCCTTAGACGCGAGTTTCGGTTATCTGAGCCTCCTGGCTATGAAACCTTAACTACAGTGCAGCAACTGCAACAACTTCCCAAAGTCCCGTTATTCCTGTAGTTTAAGTATCTCGTGGTCACACGCGCTACAACCTGCAACAAAGGAACAGACTGACGGCGCCGGCCCCCAACACTGAATATTCTACACAGACCCGGCCACCGAAATTCAGATATAAGGAATTTTAAAAAAATAGAATACAAAAGTCTGTAAGATAATGAAAACATCAAGACCCATAATAAGCCACGGCACCCATATTATTATGTAGTAAAAGAGCTGGGTTAAATCAAAGCATAAATAATAAACAAATAAAATATAAAGCAATAGTAAAGATGACTCTGGTGACTCTCTCTTGATACATATACATTAGGACACAGATGGGATAAATGCTGTAAATGACTATTATAGCTGGAAACGGCTGATTTTTAATGCAATCTCTTCATAAACGGCCCCAGTTTTTATTGTGCTTTTGTGAGATAAATCCTCAGTGAGCTCTTTCTTCATTAAAGTATATAACTCATGGAGGCTGTGTGCGGGGTTTCATCTATTATATGTATATACAACACCGTTCAATGTACTAACAGAATTACAAAAGGGTTTTCTAATCATCAAACTAAAACTTGGAACGCAGGAGTGATGGATCACGGAATATTGCAAAATAAAATGCAAGGTTGACAATATTTTTATGTAGAAAGGCTAATCTTCTTCGGCTTTATTTTATATTTTCTAATCTGCTTTTCCAGATCTGAAGAAATAAATATCCCCCCCATGTTTTAGTAATGAGGGTCACCTGAAAAAGTAAAGAAAAAAAGAATCCCAATTATAAAGTGGGCGGTGCTCTACCCCCTGTGGAGTCCCGGGACTGCCTGCTGATTGGTCGGTCTCCTCCTCCTGGGGACTATATATATATATCTGTCCTCATCCTCTGTCTCATTAGAGAGAATTCCTACACACGGTGACAATGGAGCTGTCCATGGTGCTAGTGCTGATCGCAGCTGGGTGGGCCGTTTGTCTGGCTTCACCTATCCGGGTAAGTAGCTGAGACCCCGTCTTATCTTTACTCTATTGAACGGTCTCTCTTCTCTGCGCATCTGTCTCGTCTGCTTGTGTTTTGGGTTTGGGGAATGTTTTCTGCCCTTATGCCGCCTTCATTGATGTGTCTTTATTTTCCCGCAGGTCAATCCGGACTATAACAGGGGTACGTATTAAACCAATAACTATTACTATCCGCTTAATACAGTTATTGTTGTACTTCTTTCTCAGTCGGTGTGATACCAATATTCCTTTTGGTCTTCCTACAATACAGAGCCATAGCTAGCTTATTTTTTCTTTACACAGCCTTTACACATACCTGCCGATAAACACCCACCCACCCATACACACTGCCTGTACACACACCTGCCCATTAACGCGCACTGACACATACACTGCCCTTACAAACACCTGACCATACACACTGCCTATACACATACACTGCCCTTACAAACACCTGACCATACACACTGCCTTTAGACCAACCTGCCCATTAACACGCGTATACAGATACATTGCCATTACTCACACACATATGCACATACATACACACACCAGCTTTGGGGTTTAAGTCCTTACATCAGGAGTAACAAAAATGGGCAGACTCTAAAGGCAAATGGTTCTTAGCTGACATCAAATTCTTTGTTTCTACTTTAGCAAAAATAATTTATGGCATTTTTTTCTTTGTGATTTCCTCCTGATTCAGTAACGTCTTCCATTTTTATTTTCTCAGAATCTGTTACCAACCCAAACGGTGATGACAGAACTGTGTTTGAACGCATTGAAGCTATGAATAAAGGTGAGAGTTCTGACGTGATGTGTATAAACATCAGAAACTGAAGGGGCATTATACTGAACATGGGGGGGGGGTAAAATGATTCAGTGGAAAGTGGCCTTATCCCTATGGCAACCACCAAAATGTACAATCTGATTAGATGATATAAGACTGGTTATCAGAGACATTTTTTCTCTATAACTCTTTCTGTAAGAAAACAAAATGTTAAACACAGTAATTTTAACGCATGGATGCAATATTTCAGCTGTTTATACGTTGGCAATTCTGAGCAATAAATTAAATTGAGCACACAAGATATTTTGATATAATTTCCCATCAATCATAAAACGTACCCTTTGCTCACTTTTATCTGCGGGGCACCATTTTCATTTTGATTAGAAGGGATGCTAATGATGGTTTTGTGCCCAGTATTTCCTCGAATTGGATTCTTGTCTGGGCCAAATTAATCCCCCGTAACAAATTCATCACATTAGCTTACACTTTACAGAATTGTATGTCAGTGTATGAATGTGTAGCTCAGTCTCTTGCAGAATGTTTCTAGATGCTCCATACCGTTGTAGGCGGCTTACTATGTGCAATAAGACTGACCTTCAGATTTGTTTATACAGAACCCCTGCTTCGCTCCTCAAGTTCCATGTTATGTGATTTATTCTCCTGTTTATTTTCAGGAATCTCCACGCCGCTGAGAGACGGAGACATTCCCTACAATATCATGCGCAGTACCATGAAATGTGACAGCTGTTTGTGGGATATCTCACAGAACGGGATGGTTTACGTCCCTTATGTTCTTTCCTCTGAATATTGTAAGTTAGACTCATTACTGACCAGACGGCTTAATTCTAATGTAATAAGGTCACTTTCTCATGTTAAGGAAACTCACGTGATCTTTCTGTCTGCAGCTGATATAGACAAATGGCTGATTACAGACGCCTTCCAGGAGTTTGAAACAATGACCTGCGTGAAGTTTGTCAGCAGAAGCTCAGAAGCCGACTATCTCAGTATAGAGTCTTTATCTGGGTGAGTCTCAGCACCTTCTAGGTGTCCCCAGACTGTTAATTCAGAAAACTATCCAGCCAGGGCCAACCAGAAGAGTCTAACTAGACGGTAATATGGAGCTTGATTCAATGACCCCACTGAACATTAATCTGAGTCTCAGCACCTTCTAGGTGACCTTGTGCTGATTATACATTCCAGGAAATAGTATCAGTCTGAAATAGTTCGGAGTTAGATGACATTTTTTGGTGTTAGTTGATTGTTGATCCCCGGGTTCTTTAAAAATCAATATGGACTGCATGAATACAGACAGCATTGGGCAAAGCATCTAGAAAGTACTGTAAAGATCATGACTTTTTCTAGAACGATTATTAAGGCTGGGATTAGGTATTAGCTTCCTGCCATCTTCAAAATGTAGCCTTTTTTTTCATTGTTGTTTTCCAACATTTATGATTCTTCGACTTATTCCTTAGATGCTGGTCCCTCGTTTCCAAGATTGGTGGCAAACAGGTTGTGAGCCTCAATAAGACCGGGTGCATGAGCACCGGCGTCATCCAGCATGAACTGATGCACACGCTGGGCTTCATCCATGAGCACTCCAGGAGCGACAGGGATAACTACGTAGATATCTTGTGGCAAAACATTCTTCCAGGTGAGAAAGGTGATCACACGGGTACAGCCCTAAAACCAGAGGCATTTAAGAGACTATGAGGGTGGAGAATGCACTGTATACAATAAAAGCAGTGAATTGACTCCCGAGAAGATGTTGTAAATACATTTGAAGTCATCAAAACTTCCAAGACTTTGGAAGCCCTTTCTTAACATGAAACTCTCAATTGACACACACTTTCCTTAAAGTATTCTTCATCGGGCTCAAAAAGCTTCCCTGACTTGCTTTTGTCTTATATATTCTTTTTTTGTATTATATTATTTAGCATTATTATCTACTGGGGAATATTAACTAAAGGTGTCATTATATCACATCTGTCTGTCTGTTCGCAGTAAATCATCCCAACTTTGTGATTAAAGATTCCAACAATTTGGATCTTCCCTATGACTACGGCTCAATAATGCACTACCAGAGGCAAGTAGAATTCTGGATCAAGACATTGAACATAGTGCTTTATTCCAGTTGCTTTTCAGCCATTTCTAATAGTCTTCATCTCCCAATAGCACTGCTTTTTCCAACCCCTCTGGAGCAACCACAATAGTTCCAAAACCTGATCCCAAGGTGCCTGTCGGACAGACGCTTGGAATGAGCCACCTTGATGTGAAGAAGATTAACAAACTCTATAAGTGCAGTAAGTGTTTACTCAGTTCAATGTCTTGTTGTGACTTGGAAATATGAGACCTTATAAAATATTTGCTATTGTAAAATGTAATCTTATTTTCTTCAGATCTTTGCCGGACAAAATTCACAGACCCTTCAGGATCTTTCTCTGCTGATGGTCTTTCCTTTGGACAGGACGGCAGCTGTCTTTGGTTGATTCAATCTCCTAGTAAAAGGGTGAATATAAAATAATCTAGCTTGATCAGAAATATTCTTTCAAAACTAAGGTTAAGCATAGTTTAACATGGTTTAAGTGAAAGTATGTGATGACTGTTTTAGGGATTCATAAATTAACAGAGACCAAAAAATGTCTGTTTTTTGGCTGTTTTATAGTGACTGATTCACAAGAGTGGCTGTATACCCCGCATGAATGTTTAAGAAATGGTAAAAATGTTGTTATTAGTAATGCTAAGAGGCTGATCAATCTATTGAATGTAAAGCTTTTTAACCCGAATGCTCTAATATAATCCAGTCCCATACATGGCGTTATTTACAATGACCTTCATGTGTTTTTCCAGGTTTCTCTGCAGCTCAGTGGCATCAACATCCCTCTTTCTGTCGGCTGTAATGAAAGCTACATTAAGGTATATGATGGCGCATATAAATCTGATGAGGTTCTTCTGAATAATACCTGTGGATTTGAGATACTCCCACCTTTAATTTCATCTACAAACCTGATGTTGGTGGAGTTCGTGAGAGGCCAGGAGCCGGCTTTGAGCAGATTCAGTGCCTCCTATAATAACGGTAAGGCCCCTTTCCAGTTTCTGTTACATAGTTACACAAAGAAATCTCACCTTTTATACTATGCACAATGTAGGGTCAATTAAATTATGATCATTTATTACCTATTAATATAAAATTATTGCAGAATATGGCAATATTTTAAATCTTGTATGGATCTTGCAATTTTCTTCTGTTAGCAAACTAAGTAAGCATATGTGTATACTATATGACAAAACAGCGGACAATTAAAAATATTCATTAATCTTTTTTTCTATTCACAGTTACCTATGGAAAAACTTTCATCAAGGATAACGGGATTGTGATTTCTCCATGGGTCAGAGGGTATTACCCCAACAATGTGGATGCTGCATATTCCATCATAGCCCCGCGGGGATCTAAGGTAAGATATTAATACAAAAAACATGGATATTACCATATTAGCCCAAGAGGAAAATTCGTTTTTAGTCAAGGTTATTGGACCATTGTAGAAAAATGTCCTCCACTACATCTTGTTGGATCAATAAATGTTATCAAACTAAGGAATTCAAGGTAAGATTTTAACACCAAAACCAAAATACTAATGAATCACATGAAGTATAATCGAAATAGCCCCCGATGTGTCCAAATGGGTCTTCCTGCTTAATGTTGATTTTCTGTACCATGAGCTGTCAGTCGGCACACAGATTGAACGTCTATCAAAGCCCTTATGTTCTCCTCTATAGACTCATAATCAGTCTCTGAAATATTCTCTGCTAACCAGGACTGTGTCTTTCTCTCCTAGGTGTCCCTGACCTTCTCTTATTTCTATATGGAGGATTCCCTAAACTGTTCTAAAGACTACCTGAATGTAATTGATGGAGCCGCTACGATTGCCCCAGCCCTGGGCAAATTCTGTGGGATGAAGTTACCTCCGGCTTTGGTGTCTTCTGGGAATGTAATGTTATTGCAGTTTCACAGCGATGACCAGAAAAACTCCTATGGATACAAGGCGTTCTATCGCTTTGGTAAGTCCCACCAGTTTCAGGCTATATGATGTGTTAACCTTATTCTTTCCAAGTTTATTGGACATTTACTTGTTACTCGTGGGTGCCTTCATACTAGAATATAACATGGATAATAAGTATAACCAAATGAAGCTTTTTCATTAAGCCAATTATCCAGATTGGGATGTTAGTAATTTTCTGATATAGTTTAGGGTTAAAACTACATCTGGGGTCAGCATTAACCCTTTGCTCTGCCCCGCAGTGACTCCCTCATGATCTAGAAGATGGAGCGAGCAGATGTCCTTTGATCAGCCTGAAGACATTCAAAGTTAAAATGTATATACATGTAGAGTTGTTCTGTAAATATTGTGAATCAATTGTAATTAGTCGTCTCATTCACTTTTAACCCATTGTATGCCATTAGTAATGACATCTGTTATTTAGGTTAAATATATTAGTCTGTTTTAGGACAAGTCTGTTAGACAGGGGCTTATTAACAGAATACGCAAGTTCTATCTGAGCCAATTTATTTCTCTATACGTTACTCCCAATAGTGAGGGTAAAAACAACATTAACATTGACAATAACATTTACACTTATTAAGACACACAGGTTGAGTAGGTGAGGTGGTCCTGGTCTTCCAAGCTTACAATCTATTTTGCAATGACATATGTTCTACAAATCCTCCTTGACATTTATTTGGTACAATATGGAATTTATATCCGTTTGAAGGAATTTTTAATCAACATTTTAATCTACGTCTTAAACGTGATAAACTGAATGACCTTTTATGACTGTTTATTATGTTGCTTTGAATAAGGTATATTCGTTCTAACTAAATAATTACTGTTGTCCCTCAATTTCTTCATCTGTATTCATTTTAAATACAATATTGTTTTTTATTACCTTATTGTAGCATTTTTAGATTCTAAATACACGGTACGGATATACTACCCGAGTTTGTTGCATTATTTAAATGAACATATTCATATAATACTGCATTATAGTGATTAAATAAGATACAGATTTTGAAATATAGTAGCCTAGGATTGCATATGATGGCTGGGGTGTCTCTTTAACACAATCATTCTATTTTGTGTTATCATATTATTGCTAACACGGATTTATTGGAGACTTCAGCTCCATTTCTCGTCTTAGATGTGCGTACCTCCCAACATTTCAAAATGTGAAAGAGGGACACTTCTTTTAAAAAAGTCTTGCATCGCCACTTGCACAGTCATGCATATTAAAAATAACCAACACATTGAATTGAATTCCCATAAGGCTCAGCCAGACAGACTACTTCCATGATGCTGGCTGAGCATCATGGGAAATGCAGCAACAGTAAAGCTGCAGATGCTAGCTGTGAACTAATATCCCTATGATTCTCAACCAGCCACGTGTCCACCATAATGCTGGCTGAGCATCATTGGAAGAGTGGTCCACAGCAGCAGAGATTTTTTTTTAATTAAAAAAGGTTAATGCTAGCCTCCCTCCCAGGACCCCTATACACTGACTTTACACATACCTGCCCATAAACACACATATACACATACACTGCCTTTACACACACCTGCCCATAAACACACATATACACATACACCGCCCTTACACGCAGACATATACACATACACTGCCCTTAAAGACAAATATAGACAGGTACACTGCCCTGCCATCAAAGAACGAAGTGCATTCTGCAGTTCTGCAATTCATTCATTTATGCCAGACGAGCCCCTGCCGGGGACGAATAGAATTCCACACACGTACCTTCATGGCGCCAAAGCATCTGCTGCTGCTGCTGCTCCGATGTGTTCCCTGCCGAAACTTCCAATACAGTCGCACACACGTGCCTTCATGGTGCAATCCAAGGTGTGCACAATACACATTGCCCTAAACTGAGGGCCAAGTTGCTCCGAGCTGTTGTCTTGTCTGAGACTTAGACAAACAGTCTGAGGAACTTGTCCGGGGAAAACGGGGTTTATTTATTTATTTATCATACACACACACATCCATAGATGTTTAATAAAAGAATAGGGATTTTACACCACCACCATCATTGAACTGGCTTTGGATAGCCTCTCCGCCACTTTGATTAACAGGGCTACCCAGGGGTTCCTTTCTATTTGTTGTTCCATGATTTGGGTCAGTATATGGAATATATCATGGTCCATACATGTTGTACCAGGGGACATATCAACTAATAACGCAAGATTGTACCCCTGCGCATCTCAAACAGTGTTAAGACCATGTGGTAGTCAGAACAAAATGTCAATTCTGCAAAAAAGAAAACCTCCAAAAAACCATAAAATATACACAAATTATCATAATAAATAAATAAATAAATAGACTATAATGTGAGCACAGTGATGCCACTATCATACCTCTGCTATCCATAACATATCAGATAGATACCAAAATGATTTCTATTCATATGGCACTGATAGCAGTGCAAACAAAAAGAATAATAATGAAGAGAAAAACAAAAGTTGTAATGTACCGTACTTGCTCAATTATAACACGACCCCCCAAAATCTGAATATTAATTTAGGAAAAAAAGAAAAAGTCTGAATATAAGATGACCCTATAGG
>VKOC01049072.1:0-26932 GCA_009364415.1 Spea multiplicata
CCCCCGCCCCCCGCTAGGAACGCTACTGGCCTGGGAACCTTGCAGTCATTAAGTTTGACCATGAACCTCTAAGTATATTCCAAGCACACAAGCAAATCTACAGCAGAATGGCTAAAAATGAACAATGTCCAGACCTCAACCTGATTGAAATGCTGTGGGGGGCCTTAAAAGAGCTGTGGATATACAAATGCCCACAAACCTTTACAATGTTGCTTCGGTTCATTACAAAGTGTGAGCCAAAATTCCTCTACCAGGATGTGAGAGACTGGTAAAGTCATACAAAAAATGATTACTTCAAATTATTACTGCTAAAGGAGGTTCTACAAGCTATTCAATCATAAGGTATGCTTAGGCACGTCATTGGTCGTTAAGGGGTTAAGGAACAGATGATTGTTACTATGTCCTGATGTGTAAAACCACAGAATTCAAAGAGGGTGTACTTTCTTTTTCACATGACTGTGTCATACCAAGTGACGCAATATAATTAAAACAAATAATCTGATAAAAGGTATTCAAAATGTTTATATGCAATTGTAATTTCCATGTTCTAACTCTAATTTCTCCCTCCTGGCAGTGGTGTTGATTGGTGATTCTGGAGTGGGGAAGAGTAACTTGCTATCTCGTTTTACTCGTAATGAATTCAACCTGGAGAGTAAAAGCACAATTGGGGTGGAATTCGCTACACGGAGCATCCAGGTTGATGGAAAAACTATAAAGGCTCAAATATGGGACACAGCTGGTCAGGAGCGTTACCGAGCCATCACCTCTGCGTAAGTCTTGAAGCAAAGCAAATCTATTAAGCTGTAGAATATTTATAATACTTTTTAATATCTGTTTTTGTTATTAGATTGTATGAATCAAGTGAAAGAGATAATAAATTATGGGCATATACTGTGTATCATTCTGTGACTGTCAGATTTATACACATTATGGTATATTCACTAATTTAAGCCTTTGCTGGAGAGATAAACAACTGAACTCCCTGACTTCACTATGCATTCTGAAGAGCCAAACTTAAGAGAGCTCCTAAAGAAGTGGGTCCTGTGAATTGCATAGTTATAAACTGATGTATTCTCCCCCCACACACACAAGAAATTTGAATATTTATTTAGAAAAAAAAAGAAAAAGCCTAAAAATGAGATGATATGATCAAAATAATGGTAAAGAAAGCTTGTTCCGAAAAATAAAACAAAATATAACTTGTGGGGGTACAGTAAATGAGAAAATTACAACTAAACATGAGCACCGCAAAAATGTTTCAATAGCCCTGGTCACGAGGGTACAAAAAGAAAAAACAGGACTGTCCTTAAATAGTTTGCTTGAGCTGCTCTCTCACTCCATGCTTGTAGGATTGAAGGAGTCAGAGTTATGCTCCAGACCGTATTAAATGCTTGCAGACAGCTCACCAGGGTCATGTCTGGCACAGGACTTGAAACTGGGAAGTCAATTCTTCAGGCATGCTTCAGTTATACTTTGCCTGTTGAGCTTGAGTTGTGGCCTGTTATATGATAACCTGTTATATATGATATGATTTCTTACTTGTGTAGCTGACTACAAATCTGTGCTGCCTGCCCCTGAATCTGGACTTTCTGACTACGCTACTGCGTATCCTTCTGCACTGTTCTGCCGGACCTGGCCTTGTGCCTGCTCACACTGCGTGTGTGATTTGTGGTCTGCAATACTGTGCTTTGCAAGTGCTTGAATTATAAGATTTTACTAAAACATGACGTAAAGTCATGATTTTATGAAAGACACGGAGGCGATTATTGTGCATTTAACCCTTTCTTTACTCCCAACAGCAGCAAAGAAAAATACAACATTGGTAGAAAAAACAATGAATAAAATACAGTAATACAGTATAGCTCCTCCCACATCGTCACTCTGGTATATAAGGGATAGCACTGCCCACAATCTTCCTCTTTCTTGGCTGCAACAAAGACCAGCTCCAAAAGGACGGAAAACCACGGCGAATCCAACGTGGAAACAACCAGAACCCAGCTGAGAACATCAAACCGTCAATCGCAGAAAACAACTCCGCGGTAGAACTGTAGGAACCCAACCAATGGCGAATGAATCAACCTGAAAAGAGAAGCAGAGAACGTGGAGCGAATTAGTCCAACCATCCCTCAAAGGCGAAAAACACAAGGGACCGAACCAGCAGAAAAAATCATAAGAAAACCACAGGCATTCGGAAAGGCAAAAGGCAAAAAGGCAAAACAACCAACATTACAGGTAAGCGAATAAACAAATAAATAAACCAATAAATAAAGCGTAAATCAAACCTGAAACTCTGAAACCACCCGCAAAGGAACACCATCTAAACGGGAGGGAAACAAGAGTGTGGAATAAAAGGAACCAAACGAAGCGGCGGGACAATAATCGCCTCCGTGTCTTTCATAAAATCATGACTTTACGTCATGTTTTAGTAAAATCTTATAATTTTATTTCAAGACACGGAGGCTCATATTGTGCAAGTTTAAAGCTGAGATACCACTGACGAAAAAACATGTTCAATAGGCTTGAAGTAGAATTCCTTGAAGGTAGATTCCCTAGACCAGTCGGCTGAACGAAGGATATCCTCCAAACGGCCACCCAATTCCAACACCTTAGAAGCAGCCGCGCTTCTGGTGGAATGCGCCCCAAACCTGGAGAGATTCAGGCCAGCCAGAGCCATGACCCACTTGATCCAGCGAGAGAGCGTGGCAGAGGAGATAGGAAGATGAGGGTGACGAAAAGAGAGGAAAAGTTGAGGGGCATCCGCCGTCCTAAAGAGAGAGGTGCGTCGTTCGTATTCCCGAAGACAAGAAACAGGACACAACATAGGGTTAGACGGGAACGACGGGTAAGTGACAGATTTAATCGCCGTCTTTGTACGACGAGAAATGTCAAAACGAACACCTTCAGGTACATAAGACCTGGCGTTCCAGTCCAGAGCACACACATCAGAAACACGTTTGCAGGAAATAAGGCAGAACAGCATGGCCAACTTAGCTGATAACTGCCTAAGAGAAAGGGCAGAGTTAGAGGGCCATGTGAGAAAAAGATTCAGGACCAAATTGACATCCCAGGTGGAAGAGTACTTCGGCAGGCGACAAATCACGGCATGCTTACCCACAGGAACTCCCTCAAATCCGGAGTGAGCAGCTGAAATGGCTGAACGGTATAAGTTGATGGTCCTGTAGGCGCGACCTGAATCGAAAAGAGAGGTGAGAAATTGAATAACGCCAGTCAGAGGGGCTGAAAAGGGATCCAGATCCCGTTCCACGCACCAAGAAGCCCAAGTCTTCCAGGCGGCACGGTAAAATCTGTGAGTGCCTGGCGACCAAGCTCCTGCCAGGAGCCGCTGAGCTGAGTCCGAAAGGCCTGGGACCTGCCAGGAACTCCGGAAACTAAACACGCCAGAAGAGAAAGGCTGCCGTCCAGAATCAAAGGATGCGGGGCTCCGTACGGATCCAGAAGCAGCGGAGACGGGGAGTGTAACACCCGCGGAACCGCAACCACCAGATCCAGAAGACTGGGAAACCACGGTTGAGACGTCCAAAAGGGGACCACGAGAACCACAGACGCTCGTTGATGGCGGATCTGTAGGAGCGTTCTGGAGATCATCGCAAAAGGTGGGAAAGCGTAGTGCCTGCTGCCGGACCAATCTTGAAGGAAAGCGTCGACGGCCAAAGCGTCTGGGTCTGGGCGCCAGCTGTAAAAGAGAGGGAGACGTGAGTTGAGCCGAGAAGCAAACAAATCGATGTGGAGCGGACCCCACAAGGCCATAAGAGATGAGAAAACCTGGCCCTCCAGGGTCCAATCGCTGGCATCCGTCAGGTAGCGAGAATTCCAATCCGCCACAGAATTGGAGAGACCCGGAATGTACTCCGCTTGGACCATGATGTTGCGGTCCAGACAAAAAGACCAAAGGTCTTTGGCTAAATCCGCCAAAATGGGTGATTGCGTGCCGCCCAAGGAGTTGATGTAGCGAACTGCAGACACATTGTCCATGCGCAATCTGATGCAGGTGTTGATGCATGACTTGGAGAAACTCTTGATGGCGAACGAACCCGCTAAGAGCTCCAAACAGTTGATATGGAGACCAGCCTCCAGTTGAGACCACGGACCTCCCGTGGACGTTTCTCCGCATCTCGCACCCCAACCGTGTAAACTGGCATCGGACTCGATGGACATCTCTGGTGCGATTCCAAAAATTGCCTTCCCATTCCAGGCCGTGATGTTGGCCAGCCACCAACGCAACTCGCCCAGCGTCGGAGGGTCCAGGGTGACTGCATCCGCATAGGAAGCACCTAGGCGTAATTGGCTGATTTTCAGGCGTTGCATCGCCCTGTAGTGGAGCGGGGCAGGGAAGATCGCTTGAATGGAGGCCGACAAAAGACCAATTATCCTGGCCAGGTGACGGATGGAGATCGTACGGAGCCGAAGGACCCTGCGGAGTTCCTTCTTGATGGTGTGTAGTTTGGAAGATGGGAGTTTGAGAATGCCTCTCGTGGAGTCGATGACGAAACCGAGAAACTCCAAACGTTGGGACGGTGTGAGACGGGATTTCTCCATGTTGATGAGAAATCCGAGATTCCGAAGCAGGTCCAGCGTCCACCGGGTGTGCAGGCGCAATACGCTCTTGTCCTGAGCCGTAAGGAGCATGTCGTCCAGGTAGATGATAAGGCGAACACCCCGGGAGCGAAGCAGAGACACAACTGGCTTGAGCAACTTGGTGAAGCACCAAGGAGCAGAAGAGAGCCCGAAGGGAAGGCAGGTGAAACGCCAAGACACATTGCGCCAACGGAAACGAAGAAGATTTCTGGATTCCTCCGCAATCGGAACCGTCAGGTAGGCATGTTTGAGATCGATCTTGGCCATCCAGTCATTCATTGATAACAGGTCCCTGAGTAGATGAATTCCTTCCATCTTGAAATGCCTGTAACGAACATGACAGTTTAGTTGACGGAGATTGATCACAGGTCGGAGACCACCTCCCTTCTTGTGAACCAGGAAAATATTGCTGGTGAAGCCGGGGGCGTCCAGAGGAGCGCGTTCGATTGCCTGTTTTTCCTTCAGGGAGAGTATCTCCGAGTCCACCAGACTGGCATCCTGTCTGGAAAAATGCAAAGGTTTTGGAAACAGATTTAGAGGTGGAAGGCTTACCAGTTCTATGACGTAGCCTCGGACAGTTTGTATGACCCAAGAGTCTGAGGTTATCGACTGCCAGACCTGTAAAAAATGGGTGAGTCTGCCCCCTACAGGATACAGGGAAGAATGGGTAATGAGAGATAGGCTTACCCGAGGGTCTGGGGGTAAACTGTGATCCACACTGTCCTCTTGCCCTCCAAGGGCGACCTCGTTGTGGGAAGAAGGGAGATCTGCCACCGGAGAAATTCTGATAGGGTGTGCGTTGGGAAGAGTAATAAGAATAGGAGCCTCGGCTCGTGTGAGCTGAGCCTTGAGAGGAATGGCCGGACAGGCGGCCCCTGAATCTGCCGGCCCTGGGGGAGACCCGTTGATGAAAAACCTTGCGCATTGACGTTTGCGCCTTGTCTAGGGCCGTGAAAGCTCCCACAAAACGACCCAGGTCCTTAATAAATGAGTCCCCGAAAAGCATGCCCTGAGCCTCACTCCCCATCTCAGTAAGGGCAAGATTGGCCAATTTGGGCTCTATCTTGAACAGGATGGCCTTACGGCGTTCAATAGAGAGGGAAGTGTTGGTATTACCCGCAATACATATGGCCCTTTGCATCCATCCTCTGAGGACCATAGGGTCTGGAGGGGAACCTGAGTCAAGCCAATCCTCGATGATTTGAAACATTTTGGTCAGAGGACCAAAAATGTCGAGGTGCTTATCTTGGGTGGCCCTCAATGCGGACTCTAGACCTTTACGGGGATTCCACCCCGACTTAGACAAAAACTGGACCATTTTGGGATCCACGGTAGGCGTCTCACAAACCTTTCCCGGAACAATAGGTCTGGGGCACTCGGCGCGAAGTTTATTGCGCGAACTCTTAATCAGCGGCTTGCGGACTCTAGCCTGCAAATAGCGGGCTACATGCTCAGAGGGTAACCACTCGGCAGAGCGAGGATGATGTAAACCCTCAGGGTCGAAAAACGGCTCCCCAAACTGATCCAGAACCAGCGGTTCCGAAGTCTTGGAGGGGGGAATAGTCTGGGAACCCTCTGTAGGAGCAGGGGTCCCAGAAGGGTGAGCCGTGTCGTCCGTGGTCTGAACGTCCGCAGAGGAATCAGAATCAGACCCATACCAAGCCTCCTCTAGTGACCCTGCGTCTGAATCAGACGCACTTGAGGATTGTGCTCTAGCACACCTCCATTTCCTCGCCCGTTCTGCCCGGCGAGTAAGGGCTCTTTTGCGCTTAGAGTTTGCGCTATCTAGGATGGGCTTGTCACCATCAGTCATAGAGGTTCTGGAGGCTGAAGCACGCGTATGGCGTGACTTAAATGCCGCTTTCCTGCCTTCAGGGGGCTTAGGGGCCGAGCCAGGAGATTGTTCTGGAGCAGGGGCTGAGACAGGCAGGGACTTATGGAAGGCCTGGGCCAGAGATGCTGATAAAGCCGAGGTCATGGTATTCATGGCTGAGGCAATAGCCTGAGAAACGGAATTATTTAGTTCCTCTAATGGGTTAAAACCAGAAGGCAAAACCTCTCTAACAGAGGGATCCTGATCTGAAAGATCCCCAGAGGGAGAATCATTGCCAGCCATAATACAGGAAAAAGAACAGATAGGGATATGCCCCTGTAGGAATATACGGAATAAACCAAGTGGCAATGAAAAGGAATAGAAATAATTCCTATAAACAGAAAATAACCTGAAACCGATAGCAGAGAACCAGTAGATGTAGGTGGAAGAAGTTTAACTCACAAACGAATGAGTACAGAGAGAAAAAACCGGACCGATTCTCTCCCAAGGCTCCTAGACATGCACGGGGACATAAAAAATGGCGCCCGCGATAATGAGGGGAGGAGCCCGGGACAGAAACGCGCGAAACCGCCGACGTCAACGCCTTGTGAAAAGGCGTGACGCGGCGAGCAGCCGCACAGGAGAAACTAGTATGGCCGCGGCTAAAAATAGAAAGACTCAGCCGCCGCAGAGGAGACGAGCGAGCGGCCGAGCGAATGCCAGCAGCCGCCGAAACTCGGAGAAACGATACAGACCACAAAAGGCAAAGAGGTAAGGAGAGAAAAAACAGCCGATAACCGCGGAAACCGCGGGACACGGGACCGGCAAAGCCGGTACAAGGGAAGCCAGGAGGGAAAATAAGGAGACCGAGGAATAGATAAATAAAAAGGAACAGAGACACCAAAATAAACAAAAAGACACAAGGTCTATATAAAATGCCGAAAAATACAAGTACAGAAATATACTTAGCAATGCCAAACAATTATAGAGGTAGCAAGGTAAATACTTATCTGCTGTCTGGGAGCAGCAAAGAAAGAGGAAGATTGTGGGCAGTGCTATCCCTTTATATACCAGAGTGACGATGTGGGAGGAGCTATACTGTATTACTGTATTTTATTCATTGTTTTTTTCTACCAATGTTGTATTTTTTCTTTGCTGCTGTTGGGAGTAAAGAAAGGGTTAAATGCACAATATGAGCCTCCGTGTCTTGAAATAAAATCTTATCTAAACAGTACTGGGAAAAATACATTATTAAATTATGAAATGGAAAATTATTTAAATATATTATTTATATACTGTATTTCAATATCTTGTGCTAGTAGCTCTCAAACTTTTTTGATTAAACATAAGTAGTTCACATTGAAAAGATTTTCACTAGCATAATGCTAACTAGATAAATTAATTCTTATAGGGACAACCTTCAATATATTCGTGAATGGTATCAATGTTTTCCCTGCAACCCAAACTATTTTTTATTTGCTTCTCAGCATACATGAGAGCTTAGTCTACATCGAACATCAGGAAACACGCAGGAAACCCAAATCTACACAATAATGAGTGACAGCCCAAGAGTGGGTAAACTGATAATTTGTTTTGGGAAAAAATCAACCTGCTTAAGACTGCAAATTGTATATGTTGCATTGTTCAGAAACCCTGGCCAAGGTGCAAAATCTCTTATTGACTGTTCTGCACATATTATATTTAGGGCTGCAACTAATGATTATTTTCATAATCGATTAGTTGGCCGATTATTTTTTCGATTAACTGAATTAATCAGATAAAAAAATAAATGTACATTTTTTATTTATTTAAAATAATTTAATAAACAAACAGGATTAGGGCTGCAATAACTAATCGATAAAATTGATTAATTAGTTGAATCGATTTTTATCGATTATAAAATGAGGGTTTTTTCAGGGCAAATGCACTGAAAAATACCCCTCGTTTTATAATCTATTTCAGTGTGACTCACAGCAGTTACTACTTACAGTCCCTCCGTGCAGTCACTGCCGATTCGCCCCGCCCCTTCTTTCTACCAGCCCCTCCCTGCAGTCACACTGAAGATTGGCCCGCCCATTTCCTATAGTGTCCACATGGCTGTGACACTCATCTAACTGCGAGTATAAAATTAATATTTGGGTTGCTGAAAGGTGGGGGTAATTTAGGGGCAGTTATGGTTGATGGCATGTTTAGGGTTAATTTAGGGGCAGTTATGGTTGATAGGGTATTTAGCAGCAGTTATTGTTGATGGGGTGTTTAGGGTTAATTTAGGGGCACTTATGGTTGATGGGGTGTTTAGGGTTAATTTAGGGGCAGTTATGACTGATGGGGTGTTTAGGGTTAATTTAATGCTGAGGACTGAGGGTTAATTTAATAACGTTAACTTAAGGTACAGTTAGAGATAAAGGGGGGCAAACTAAGGGAAATCTAAATCCTGGGGGCAGTAAAGATTAATCCTGTACTTATTTATAGAAGTATGGTGTCAGTGTGATGCGAACAAGTCTGTGAATCTATGAGTGCACTATGGCATATCTGGGGGTCTAAGGCGTATCTGGGGAGGAGGGAGTGGCATATCTGGGGGTATAAGGTATACTGGGGTTTATGGCATATCAGGGGGCATGTGGCATATCTGGGAGGCAAGGTGGCAAGCCTGGGCTCAAATGTGCATATCTGGGTGGCAGGTTGGGAAATCAAAACAAGAAATGCATTTTTATCAAAGTTATTTTTTTATTCTGCAGTTTTGTTTTTAGCATCCAGTTATATTTTAAATTAAATAAAAATATAAAATAAAAATTTACAGTTTATATTATTATGCCGATTAATCAAAAAAATAATAGACCAACTAATCGATTATGAAAATAATCGTTAGTGTGCAGCCCTAAACAGGATGTTAAAAGCAAACAGCAGGTAATAAAAAAACTTTGAGAAATCTTGTTTTATTTCCCAACCTGCCCCCCCCATTATGACATTTAGCCAGGCTTGCCCACTGCTCCCAAATGCATAAAACCTGAGATATGCCACTCTGCCTCCCAATACCTTATACCCCCCACATATGCCACTCCTCCCTCCCCACATATGCCTTATACCCATTGATATGACACTGTGCCTCCTGATATGCTCAGTATGCCTTATATCCCCGATATGCCACTCTGCCCCCCCAGATATGCCTTATACCCCCCATATGCCATAGTGCCCTCTGATATACCTTATACCCCTTAAATGCCACTGTGCCCCCTGATATGTCTTATGCCCCTGATATGCCACTGCCCCCCATATATGCCTTATAACCCCCTAAATATGCCACTGGGGCCCCCTGATATGCCACTCTGCCCCCCGAAATGCCTTATGCCCCCTATATGCCACTGTTCCCCCCTGATATGCCTTATAAGCCCCTATATACCACTGTGCCCTTGTTATGCCCCCACCCAGACTTACCCCCGCGCTCCAGACGCCTTGGTGTCTAGTAGGGGCAGCCAGTGAGCGTCTGCGCAATGTGCGTACACAACCTCTGCTTCTGGCCGGCACTTTTGCTGGAGCTTCTATGAGTGAGTCCCAGTGGAAGTGCCGGCAGTAGCGGAGGATGTCCGTGTGCATCGCACAGACGCCCACTGGCTGCCAGAGAGGATGATCTGGGTCTCCTGCAGCGCTGCGGGGGATCCTCTTCTCTGGCAGCCGGCGAATGTTGCACAATGCGCGCAATCCGCTGTGCTGGTCGATACTTCCACGGGGGCATCTATGGTGGGGCACCGGAATCTCACGTCACGCTCGTGCTCCATCGTAGAAGCCTCGGCGGAAGTGTAGGACAGTAGCGGATAGGGCTGAAAGTAACAATTATTTTCATAATCGATTAGTTGGCCAATTAATTGTTCGATTAATCGGATAAAAAAATAAATGTAAATTTTCAATAACTGGATGTCAAAAACAAACGGAAGAATAAAAAAAAAAAACTTTGATAAAAATGCATTTCTTGTTTCTATTTCTGAACCTGTCCCCCCAGTTATGCACATCTGAGCCTAGGCTTGCCACACTACCTCCCAGATGTCACATACCCCCAGATATGTCACACTGCCTCCCAGAAATACCACTCTGCCCTCCCCACATATGCCTTATACTCCCCAGATATGCCATAGTGCCCTCGTTCACAGGATCGTTACACATCACACTGACACAATACTTTTAGAAATAAGTACTGGATTAAACTTCACTGCCCCCCGGATTTAGATTCCCCTTAGTTTGCCCCCCTTACCTCTAACTGCAAATTTAGTTAACCTTATTAAATTAAATTAACCCTCAGTCCTCAGCTTTGAATTAATCCTTAAAAACCCATTAACCATAACTGCCCCTAAATTAACCCTAACGACCCATTAACCATAACTGCCCCTAAATTAACCCTAAACACCCCATCAACCATAACTGCCCCTAAAGTAACCCTCAACACCCCATTAACCATAACTGCCCCTAAGTTCAGCAGCCCAAATATTAATGTTATACTCACAGCTAGATGAGTTACTGAGCCATGTGGACGTTATAGGAAATGGGCGGGGCCAATCAGCAGTGTGACTGCAGGGAAGGACTGGGAGAAAAAAGGGGCGGGCCAATCGTCAGAGTGACTGCAGGGAGGGACTGTAAGTAGTAACTGCTGTGAGTCACACTGAATGAACTGGATTATAAAACGGGGTATTTTTCACAGCATTTGCTCGAAAAACCTCTCATTTTATAATCAATTCAACTAATCGATAATGAAATTCGTTGGCAACAATTGTCATTATCGATTATTATTGATTTTATCAGTTAGTTGTTGCAGCCCTAGTAGTGGAGGTTGTCTGTGCCCACCACTGCGGGGGATCTGGATCTTAGTGTTATTATCCAACCTATTTGAGGTCGGATTATAAAACGAGGGGTATTTTTCAGAGCATTTGCTCTGAAAGTCAGTTTACATTGAAGCTAGACTTAGAGGCAACTCATCTGTAACATTTCACACCTTGTAGAGGGCCCCGGTTGGAGTACCAGCTCCCCTCATGCTGACATTGGCCATACCATCTCTACCAAGTAACAACGCCATGTATGTACTACACAAATTGGTGTGACAACAAGCGCTAACCACTCAAACTCATGACTTAAGCAACTGTAACACTAAATCTCCTGTAAGTGGATATATCTTGAATTTAAAACCATCAGTTGTCTAGGCATATGAAATCAAGCTCATGTGAAGCCAACTGAAATCAAAGCTATTAAACAATTAGGTTTAATTAAGCTATTCCAGCATTAAAAACAAATATCCAGATCTGATACAAACTGCAATTGACACAAGGCAAATACATATGCATACCTTTACATATACTGGTATTTAAAACCCAACAAATATTTATGTTCAAACTGTTTGCATATGCGTGTGAGTTGTAAATTACATGTGTTTATATGTGATATATGTATATAAAAAAATATTCATTGTGAAATAATTACAGCAAAAAGTCAGTCTGAGAGAGTGGTAGATAAATGTGACAGAGGCTAAGTGGTAGAGGCTAATACGGTAAAGGAATATAAACATGTATGACTAGGTGAGCCAAATGTTTTGTATTTGCCATCAAATTCTATTTTCCTAACTGCAAGGGTTATTTGTAATCCGCTTTTTTTTCTGTGCTAGCGTTATTTTGAAAAACATTTTATTACTTCCCTATCATATTGTTAGTTGAAAGTGCCTTGCTTTAAAGGATTCATGACAACATGGAAAGCTTTTTCTTTTTGTGAAGTTGGAGTTTCACCAATTATTTAGATTCACTTGTCTGGGCCTCGTAGAAAAATTTTCATAGCTAAAGGGCAATGCATTCCTATTGAAATCAAAGGCAAAACTGGAAAACCTGGAAGGTCTTCCAGTGTTTACTGACAGATAAGTTCTATTTCAATAAGATATTTTCATTTTTATAGTTA
The DNA here is from genome assembly GCA_009364415.1 of Spea multiplicata. Classification (NCBI taxonomy): domain Eukaryota; kingdom Metazoa; phylum Chordata; class Amphibia; order Anura; family Pelobatidae; genus Spea; species Spea multiplicata. The sequence goes on from VKOC01049072.1 coordinate 12,338, forward strand.
TTACAGAGGAGCTGTAGGAGCACTGCTAATCTACGATATTGCAAAACATCTAACGTATGAGAATGTGGAGCGCTGGCTTAAGGAGCTGAGGGATCATGCGGACAACAACATAGTCATAATGCTGGTTGGAAACAAGAGCGACTTGAGACACCTCAGAGCTGTCCCAACAGACGAGGCAAGAGGATTTGCTGGTGAGATCTAATGCTTTATTTGATTAGGCGTTATAAAGTGCTAAAATATAAATAAATATAAAATATATAAATATGGCTGTCCAGATCTGCCCTAGAGGCTTCAGGTGTGGATGATTTCACTGCCTTTATGAGTAGCTAGCTCTGTTTCTCCTTCCTAGATCTACCCCCCGCACATTTTTTAAAGTGATCAGGTATGGATCTACATTTGTATCTAAAGATAAGCAATAAACAATATCTAATTTTGGGTGCAAAAGTTGATGTGGACATTGTAAGGCAACACAGCATCACTTTATGGAGAAATAAACATGTGACTATATACAGAGATACTAAAAATGTATACTGACCAGATTAAGTAATAAATCAATGCTAAAAGGTGTTTAATGTTCTTGCTGCTTGCTTGCAGAAAAGAACAATCTATCATTCATTGAAACCTCAGCTTTGGATTCTACTAATGTTGAGGAGTCTTTCAAAAACATTTTAACAGGTAAGCGGCTCTCACAAGCAAGTTTTCTACAGAACATTGTTTGTCTCTTTCATCACTCAGACGAGGCTATAGTGTGAATGCACCAATGGGGGAAAAGTTAGGACAGTAAAGCACCAGTGACATAAACTAAATGGAGGTTGGTGAGCACTCATTCTTTGGTTTCACATACAGTACAATTTGTACTCAACTCCCCCTGCAAAAAAACCCTTGGTTTACAGGAGATGTTTTAACATATTGCCTACTTTCTGCTGCATATGCATGCTATGCTAACCACATTCTAGCTCCAGCTTGCATACGAACCACGCATGCACCAAAAGCAGATCCAGGCTCCTCCTGCATACCTTTGCTTGACACTGAAAGAAGTCCAGTGTCACTGTAGTAGCTATATCCATTTTGACTGCAAAAGTATTTATCCCCCCAAAAAACATATTGGTCGATGGTTTTTACAGAAGCAAAAAAAATGTATTATACAACTTCACCAAAATAAAACAAAAAAAGTAATTATTATCATCATCATTTAACCTTTATAGTGATAGGAATGTCATTATTCTAGTACTTAAAAGAATACATGAAAGATACAATACAACATGCAGGATAATGCCTGGTTGTGGACCAGGTCGGCTCAGATTCTTGAAACAGTCTGCGATGCAAAGTGGGACTGCAGTTGGGTCATGTAACATTGCATTATTTGAGCAGGTAGCAGTGAGGTAGCTTGCACTGTACTCAAAGAGTACTTTAATATGCATTCTTCTACAGTCGGCGTGTCAGGGACATTAAACTGGATACCCTGCTCCTCGTATACCTAGAATTATCGGAACAGAATGTGCAAATTGGTGCTGTGGAAGTTGTAGATGCAGACCTAGAAAACCAGAAAATAAAAAATATTTTAACGCAAAATAAAGATTCAGAAATAGCAAAATTAGTAAATATCCACCTCCATAACCAATGACGTACCAGGTATATGATGAAAAGATGGTCCTACAGGACCCATGGCGTGCCTGGTAGGTCATCTTTTAAAATTGCTTCAACGTTCCTGCAATCTCAGAGATCAGGGTAGCAATGCAGCTGCTGATGGCCCCATGACCTGAGTGGTCAGTTTATAGCAGGTCCTATGCACTCCTATGCATGTGATACTGTCTGATGGCAGAGGCAATGCTTGTAAACACTGTCTTTGCCTCTGCCTGACAGATTAGCACAAATATATTATTGTCTTCCATAAAACCTTACAGATAATCAAATGTGAATGAAAATGTGTTAATTTCAATTATTTGTGTTATGATTAAACATACCTTGAAACTGTACATTGAAACCATAAATATGTAGGTATTTTTACAACTTATATTTTAAGTAGTCCAGATATAGTATGGTGTGGATCTGATTCTTTAACATATTATTTGCCAAGCTTTACCAAATAGCAACACTATGGGTTGTGTCCCTTACAGAAATCTACCGCATTGTGTCACAGAAGCAAATTGCGGACAGGTCAGTCCATGATGATTCCCCAGGAAATAATGTGGTGGATATCAGTGTCTCTCCTACCATGGATGGGCAGAAAGCTGCAAAACTGCAATGTTGCCAGAACCTTTAAGGATCGTCATGAGGCCTGTTGTTACTGCACGAGATATGAACTCACATTCAGCTCTGGGCCTAACTGGGTGCAAAAGAGGTAGAAGCAAGCAAGTGCCATGGTTAATCATATTAAAACATTAACTTCACCACCAACCAGTGCATGTTGCTGGTGTATGGCTAACATAATTTAGAATGACATGTAGAAGGTAGCAATTTAAAAAGAGAATTTGTACATCTGTAAAAATTGCACACCAGGCATCCTGTATAATGAACTTTTAAGTAAAACAGTTGCAGGGTCATGAATAGAAAGGAATCCTGTGATGTTGCATATCTCTCATGTGACAACCAACTGTTGATCATCGATCAAAGCCTCCTTTGGAACACATCTATGATTGAGGGATGTCATATTTTGTGCCCAAGCTAGATAGAGATAAAAGTTAAAATAATTATTTGAATAATATTGTTTACTGTAGTGCTTTTCCCACTGGTAACAGGTACAGGTAAGTGAGCTGTCCAGTGTTGCATTATAAACAGGGATTGAGTCAGTTGCTTTTAAGAACAATGATAGACAGCATTATCATTTTTTAAATTACTGTCTAATGATCTGCTCAGCTGTAGCTTCCTATTTTATCCCTTAACATTATTGATTTTGGAAATTTACTGTCTAATGTAGTTTATGGAATAGAACCCCACTATGCTGTACTAAAGTTAATTTACTCAATTTCTGTGCTCTACTGTAGTATACAGTGCATTGCACATATCCTCAATTAGCTACGGACGTTTTTCCCCATTTAACTTATTTAACCTAGTAGTAACTGAGAGAAGTGGTATTGGTCAGCAAATGTTCCCATCTTCCACAAGATGCTCAAAGTTGAGTTATGCTCAAATGGTATGTGGGTCTTTGGTTTCATGAGACCCTCATTTTCCATGCAAGAGTAAATTAACTTTAGTTAAGACATTTTGGTATAACAATATTCATGGTTAAGCAAATCACAGTAGTCTCACAAATATAACATTCAAGACCCAATAATGGTTACCCAATAAAGCAAAGTTTACTTTTAATGTCTGTTGTAATACATTAATAATTCATTTTTTACAGCGCTGCATTTTACACAAGAGATGTAATACAACTTAATTTTGGAAGGGTATTTCAGTTAACTCACAGACCTCATTGAACCTTGGCATCTAGACACAAGGCTGCTTGCAAAACTCGGAAACACTTTATGCTAGGTTTGACACTGTTTTTTTTATTTTTTTTTCACTACCCAGGTTCAATCAACTGTGTTCAGTCTTAAAGTCACTAGTGTTCTTCACAGCAATGTTAGACTTTATACATTAAGTGTATGCTTTTTGAAAAGGAACCTGTAATGTATTTTTTGCAAAATAATACTAGTGCTCAAATAAAGTATCGTCTAGAGTATGAGGTAAGCAACTACTATGAGTGTTCACCTTTCTGTTCTTTTGTAGCCTGGGATAGAATAGACATTTTACGATAATGACTGCCTGGTCCCTTCAGACTTCTTATGGGTGACATACAATATTGCATTTCTGCTAAGCCAGCAGTAATTGAAGAAGCAAGTATCATGCATAAAAACATTATTCTCACATTTGCTATAGGTTATGGGTTGTCAGAGATTGCTCATGTTTATACTAATAAACAGAACCATATTAATGGCCCTTCTGTTATTCATTATGTACACAGTTTGACATTCAAAACTCATTTCCATTGTTTGTTCATGCAATGTGCTTTTTAAGTTTTAGAATTTGTGTAGTGTACACCTTAGCAATGTTACAAGGCAAGGCATCTACGCTACTGTACCTCTTTGCACAGAAACAATTTCAAGAAAACTACTGGTTTTGGTCTCAAGTACTATGTGCACGAATGTATCCAGCTTGTGGCAATTTTAAATTGGGGTTGATATCAACAAATGACACTGTGAAAATCAGGAAATCATAACGTGTCAGAACATAAGTAATATGTCCCAAAGTATGTGCAAAACTACATCTCTTCCTTATAACTTAGGTTGGTACTATTATTCATTGATTTACAGTATATAGTTCCATCATATTCTGCCGCACTGTACAATGGGATGCATTGTCAAAATTTTCTGATGCTTTGGAGACAGGCATTTTAAAAATTTAGTAACTGATGTGCTACCAAAGTGTGCTACCAAAAATGTGTGATTTAAGAAACTGTCAGTAGTATAATCTATTGCAAAAATGAAAAAGGGGGTGACTTATACTTGCTGTAGAATCATAGGACTTGTTACATATGCATTTTAGTTACTAAGGAGATGCGCAGGCATTAAATTATTTTTAAGTTTCATAATTTTATAAATATTACTTTGTATTAAGCAACTTAACATTCAAACAGGTGCCTGTTAGCTTTAGATATAGCATCTATTTCCCCCCTCACCCATATAGTACAGAAAAAAGCATTCCACAGTCATGGGAAAAAGAAAGTGAACCCTCTTTGAATTCTATGGTTTCACATATCAGGACTTATCATCTGTTCCTTAGTAGGTCTAAATTTAGGCAAATACAACCTCAGATGGACAACAACACATGAAATATCATAACGTGTAATGATTTATTCAATAAAAACAAAGGCAAAATGGAGAAGCCATGTGTGATAAACTAAGTCCACCCTTACTGTTTCCATAGGAATTAAGATGCTAAGTAGCAGACAGGTACTGTTAATCAAATGCCCTTGATTAATTGTTCATTAGCAAGTGTGATCACCTCTATAAAAGCTGAAGTTTTAGCTGTACAATTAGAAAAAGACTGAACACGTACGGTTTCTTTGGAAGGGTTACCAGGAGAAAGTCTCTCCTCTCTGAAAAGTTGCATTTGAACAAACCACAAGACTTCTGGAACAATGTCCTTTGGTCAGACAAGATCAAAGTGAAGATGTTTGGTCATAATGCACAGCGCCATGCTTGGTAAAAGCCAAACACAGCCTATCAGCACATACTCCTCAACTGTCAAACAATAGCAACTGTCAAGCACGGTGTCATGCACATACCTTGCGGGGAGCTGGGGACAGCAATGGAAAGGTGGTGCTGATGTCAGCAGAGGGGGCGGGCCTCAGTCCATGATGCCGACACCCTCAACAAGTACAATAGAAGCAGAGTGTATGGGGGGCCTTTTGACATCATGAGTGATGTCATGCTGGACAGCCCCAATAAATACCCAGACAGCCCGAATGCTCAGTAATTCTGACAAATCTGTTACTTTTTTGTGTTCCCTGTTGACTGAGCTCTCTCCTGTTCTCTGATGTGACCTGATTAATCCTTTGCCTGCTGCCTACCTTGTGACCCGACATGTACCTGATTACCCCTTTGGTTTCTGCCTACCTCTGTGACCCTGGATTGTACCCGATTAACTCTTTGCTTACTACCTACCTCTGTGACCCGGATTAAATCGACTACTCCTTTACCTGTTGCTTGTCCCTGTGAATCTGGACAATACTTGGCCATTCCTTTATCTGCTTCCTACCTTTCATGAGTAACTATTTCCTTATATTATTTTGCTACACTGCATTTTGGGCTCCTATCTGCTAGGATCCCATACTGGGACATTGCACACGGTGGTGGAGAGGTGATGATTTGGGCTTGGTTTTCAGCCAGAGGACCTGGGAACCATGCAGTCATTGTGTCGACCATGAACTCTTCTGTATACCAAGGTAGTCTAGAGTGAAATGTGAGGCCATATATCAGACAGCTAAAGCTTGCAACAATGATCTACAAAAGAATATATCAGACCATATATCAGACAGCTAAAGCTTGCAACAATGATCTACAAAAGAATTGCTGAAAAAAGAAAAGAATCAAGGTGTTGCAATGGCCCACTTAAAGTCTAGACCTCAATCCAATTGAAATGTTGTGGGGGAAACTTAAAAAAGCTGTGCATAAACAAATGTCCGCAAACTTCAACAAACTGAAGCAATGTTGTTGTCAGGTTGTAGGATACAAGGTGAGGAATCCAGTATAATAAGGCAAAGAAACACCTTTATGTGGATTAAAGTGAAAAAATAGTAAAATAATATATATACTCCCCACAGGTTCCGCAGCTTCCACAACAACGCTCCTCACAAGTGTATCACAATGGTATATCAACAAAAGGGGCGCATTGACATGTGGAGAAAAATAACAATGCAATAGTGTAATAAGTTCAAAAATTATATATGTGTGGTGAATAAGTATTGCAATCACAAAAATAACTGGTAAAAGAGGCTCATCAAATACAGACCGTTCTTCATTGGTTCTGGAATGCAGATGAGAAAACCACAAATGGTATAGTATTGTAGAACATATATTTAATTGTTTAGATTGTTGTACATGTAGTTGTGCACAGAAGGCCCTCCTTATGCGTCGATAACATAAGCCAGGTATATCAGGGGGGCAAGTCTCTCCCAAATGTCTGCGTACTCAGTCCCATACTGAGAAAGGATAGTATCCTAATCAGCAGATGACGTAGCAGCTTCATACATCCGAGAGAGCGCATCTGCTTTGGTGTTATGGGATCCCGGGCGGTAGGTGATGTGTAATGGAAACCTGGCAAAAATAGTGACCATCTTGCCAAACGGGGTTGCAGACGTCTAGCTGAATGTAAGTATTCAAGGTTTTTATGATCCGTAAGGACGGTGGTAGGGTGAAGAGTACCTTCAAGGAGATGTTGCCATTCTTCTAGTGCTAATTTAATGGCTAGTAACTCACGTTCACTTATGCAGTAGTTTCTTTAGGCAGGAGTAAGAGTTCTGGAGAAGAAGGCCACAGGATGGAGTTGACTGTCAGAGTCTTGTCTCTGGGAGAGGACAGCACATACAGCAGTATCCTACGGTTTTTGAGAAACAGGAAGTATGAATGGGAGCGGAAGCAAACTTGTCTCTCAGATAGTTGAAGGCTCTCTAGGCTGTCTCAGTCCACGCAAATCTCTGTTTCTTAGATGTGAGGGCGGTGATGGGTTGTATTAGTTTTGAGAAATTGCATATGAATTAACGGTAAAAGTTTGAAAAACTGACGAAGCGCTGTACTGCTTTCCGATCAGCAGGTGTAGGCCAATTGAGAATAGCTGTTACTTTTCTAGGGTGCATTTCAATATTGGTAGGGGATAGGATATATCCCAGAAATTTCACTCTCTGTACTTCAAATAAACATTTTTCAAGCTTGACATACAGGTTGTTTTTTCTCAAACGATCCAGCACTTGGCATACATGTACATGGTGTTCTTCCAATGAAGGGGAGAATATTAAGATATCGCCCAGGTACACAATGATGTAGTGGTCTAAAATATCATGGAACATGTCATTAACAAAATGCTGGAAGGTGGCTGGAGCATTACAGAGGCCGAATGGCATGACTAAATGTCCATACAGACACCGAAAGGCAGTTTTCCATTCATCGCCATTACAAATTCTTACTCGATTATAAGCTCCATGTAGGTCAAGTTTGGTAAATCTTAGCAGATCGTACATGTTCAAGTAGCTCTGGGATAAGGGGTAACGGTTCTTTACTTTGATAGTATTCAGTTCTTGGTAGTCAATACAAGGCCGCAACCCCCCCATCTTTTTTAGGAACAAGAAGATACCGGCTCCAACAGGAGAATTCGAAGGCCGAGTGAATCCTTTTGCCAAATTATCTTCTATATAATCTTTTATTGTAGCGAGTTTGGGTTCAGAGAGGGGGTAAATACGACGAAAGGAATAGCAGCACCAGGAAGGAGATCGATAGGACAATCGTCTGGAAGGAGGTAATTTGTTGGCACTCTTTTTTTCGAAAACCTCTTTGAATTGACAGTAAGGGGGAGGAATCTCCTGGAGAGAGATGGTCTGTGTGACTCCAGTCTCCCAGTTGATGTGGGATTGTGTTTCCGGAGCCATGGTAGACCTAAGATGATAGGTGATACAGGAGAGGGGACGATATCAAACCGGACAGTCTCAATATGGCCATTCCCTATTTTGAGGGTTAGAGCGACGGTCACCTTAGTGATAGGACCAGTCTTAAGTGGGCTCCCGTCCACCAACTGAATCGCAACCGGGTTCTTTTTCAAACAGGAAGGAATCCTCAGAGTGTGAAGTGTCTCTGTATTGATAAAATTCCCACTGGCTCCTGAGTCCACCATGGCTGAAAGATGTGCTGTTATCTGTAGTTCACTGTAACGACACAGAAACATAAATGAGGGGACAAGTAAGGACGTCTTCCGGAATATGTATGAAGTAGAGAAGTAGAATCTTTACCCTGGGTATAGCGAGTACGGGCTCTACACTCTTGGTACCGGTGGCCTGCTTTGCCACAGTACATACACAGATTCAATGTTCTATGATGCTGTTTTTCTTCGGTCGAGAGGGGGCCTCGTACAATACCTATTTGCATAGGTTCTTCATTGGAAGGGGAAGCTGGGACTCTAGGTGAATTACTTGCTGGTGTCCAACTGGAGCTAGAGGTCTGGCGTTCAGACTGTCTCTCATGTAGCCTCCTGTCGATCTGGGTCACAAGGCGTATGAATTCCTCTAATGATGGGATAAAAGTATACGAGAGTTCATCTTTGACAGCATCAGACAAGCCCCAGTGAAATTGATCATGCAATGCTGGTTCATTCCAATTAGACTCCAGAGCCAAACGTCTAAGTTCTGTGACATATTCTTCCTCGGGGCGCTGACTTGTTTTAGGGTACGTAAAGTGTTAACTGCCGAGGAGACCCTGTAGGGATCTTCGTAGAGTGTGTCTAAGGCCTCCCAAAAGGATTGCCAAGAGTCCAATAAACTGGTATTGCTGTGAAGTAGATGGTGTGCCCAGAGTTGCGGTTCCCTGAGAGCAAGGAGATAACCTTGTGTACTTTAATATAGTGAGGTTCGGGGCCTCAGGCGGAACAGGATCTCACAGGATGTTATAAACGTACTATACTTGCTCCGGTTGTCACGTTCTGACCCTCGGTGGCGGGTGCTCGCGGGCGCAGCGCGGCTCGCGAGCGGCCCGCTACCGGGGGTGACGAGTGTCCCTCTTGACGGGGGCGGTCGAGTCCTCGATCGCCGGCGTCGAGGGGTTTTGGTCTCGCCCTCGGTGTCGGGTGCTCGGGGGCGCAGCGCCGCTCGCGAGCATCCGCAACCGAGGGTGACGGAGGTTTCCCACGATGCAGGCGATCGGGTTTCCGATCGTCAGCATCGAGGGTTGCAGGAGGGTTCTCGGGACAGTGCTACCGTCCGGCATCAGGATGCCCGACGGAGCACTAATCCCCAGTACAAAGTACTTACCCGCTCCCGGTCCAGCCGCGTTCCTCCTGTCTGTAGTGATGGGGGCGCGGCTGGACGGGTTCGGAGGCGGAGTTCTGGGAGATTACCCAGAACTATGATGACGCGGTCCAGGGGGCGGAGCTTGTAAGGCGCCAAGTTTAAAAACCCAGGAAATGCTGCAGTCTGTACCCTGTTGTGGTCTGAGTATCCGGAGTTTTTGCTACTGTTACTTTTGCTTTCGTTTTTTGACCTTTGCCTGCCTGACCATTCTTTTGCCTGCCGATTCTGTACCTTATCTGCTTATCCTGATTTCCAGTTTTTTGGCTCGTCTGATTACCCGCTCTGTTACCGACCTGGCTCGTCCGATTACCCGCTCTGTTACCAACCTGGCTCTTCTGATTACCCGCTCTGTTACCGACCTGGCTCGTCTGACTACCCGCGCTGTTTCTGACCCGGCTACCCTGTGCTCGTTTCCGGAATTAACCCCGGCTTTGCTCCTGTTGCCTACCGGCTCTGGCAGTCAGAACATTTGCACCCTGCACACCAACTCGGCCCTTAAATTTATCCACCTGCACCAGGCCTCCTCACTGTTGGTATCATCACAGCCTCCACTCCCTTTCTCTAAGGGTCTCCCTTGGCGAGGGGCTTCGGAGCAGAAGAACTTCTGCGGTGAGTGCCTAGGTGTTCGTGGTCGTGACATAACAACAGGGTCATGGATCCTACTGAGTTGGGCAAGGTGTTATCTGCGCAAGGTCAACTGTTGGAGTCCCATGAATCAAGATTCAATGTTATGCAAGATACTCTTGATCAAATGGCTCGGGCTATGCAGGTCCTTGTTCTTCGCTCTGATCCAGGTACTGGAGGACCAGCTCCCACGCCCTCCTCTGCTATGGCTGAATCTTCGGCACCGGCTGCCGCCTTCGGGCCTTCTACTGTTCCTGTTAAATTACCTGCTCCTAACAAATATGACGGAGACCCTAATGCTTGTCGGGGGTTTTTGAATCAATGTCTCATCCAGTTTGAATTCTCTCCTCATATGTTCTCATCTGAAAAGGCTAAGGTGGGCTATGTTGTTTCACTGCTATCCGGGAAGGCCTTAGTGTGGGCTTCTCCAGTATGGGAGAGGGATTCTCCTTTAATTTATAACTGCAGTTCCTTCATGACCGCCTTCCGTAAGACCTTTGACGTTCCCGGCAAAGCTGCTACTGCCTCACTTTCGCTGCTTCATGTTTTTCAAGGATCTCGTTCAGTAGCAGAATTTGCCATCGAATTCAAGACTATCGCAGCTGAAGTTAATTGGACTAACGAAGCTCTAATAGCAGCTTTTTATGACGGCCTTTCGGAGAGACTAAAAGATGAACTTTCTACTAGAGATCAACCTAACGATTTGGAGGACTTTATTGAGTTGGCTCTACGTTTAGATAATAGAATCAGAGAAAGACGTTCCCAAAAGGCCAGACATGTTGAACAAATATTCTACCGTTCTCCTTCAAATGTTTCTCTTCCTGCTAATACCACTTCCAATACCTCGGTGGAAGAACCCATGCAGCTAGGGGCTGCCAAACTTACTCCAGAGGAAAAGACACGGCGTAGAAACGAGGGGCTCTGTTTGTACTGTGGACTAAGGGGTCACTTTGTTCGTTCATGTAAAAAGAGGCCGGAAAACTACCGCACCCAGTTCAAGTGAAGGAGCATTGTCTGGGTGAGACTTCTCCTGCTCCTTCTAAAGACTGTTTACTTATCCCAGTATCTTTAGAATGGAATAATATCAAGATTTCTACGCTGGCTATGATTGACTCCGGGGCCGCAGGCTCCTTTATAGACCAAGCGTTCGCTCGTCTTCACAAGATTCCGCTCCTCCAAGTGACTCCTCCTATTGCTATTACTGCTATTGATGGCAGGCCTCTACACCCCTCCTGTATTACGCTGCAAACTTCTCCGCTTTTGCTTTCAGTTGGACTATTGCACCAGGAATCTATTCGACTTCATGTTATTTCCTCTCCTAGATGTCCAGTCGTGTTGGGCCTCCCATGGCTTCGTATTCATGATCCGTCTATCGGCTGGCAGTCGGGAGATATTCAAGCTTGGAGTCCTAACCGTGCTCATTCCTGCCTCTCCTCTATTTCTATCAAGGGTACCACCGTTTCCTCTATTTCTCCCTCCTCTGTGCCGTGGGTTTACCATGCTTATATGGATGTTTTTGATAAAAAACAAGCAGAGGTTCTACCTCCCCACCGTCCTTATGACTGTCCTATTGATCTTCTCCCGGGCACTATCCCTCCCAGAGGACGTACTTACCCATTGTCATTGCCGGAGTCTCGTGCGTTGGAGGATTATATTAAAGAGAACTTGGAGAAAGGTTTTATTAGGAAATCTACTTCCCCTGCGGGGGCCGGATTTTTTTTCGTATCCAAAAAAGACGGTGGGTTGAGACCTTGTATTGACTATCGCGGATTAAATTTAATTACTATTAAAAATAAATATCCCTTGCCTCTCATTCCTGAACTGTTTGATAGACTTAGGGGCTCCGTTGTTTTCACAAAACTCGATCTCAGAGGAGCTTATAATTTGATTCGCATACAAGAAGGGCACGAGTGGAAAACTGCCTTTAACACTCGCATGGGGCACTACGAATATACGGTGATGCCCTTTGGGCTCTGCAATGCTCCGGCGGTGTTTCAAGAATTTATTAATGACATTTTCAGAGACATCTCGTTTCAATTTGTAATTGTTTACCTGGATGATATACTAATTCACTCTCCTGATTTGCCCTCCCATCGCAATCATGTTCGCATTGTGCTTCAGCGATTACGTCAACATCATTTGTACGCCAAAGTCGAAAAATGCGTCTTTGAGGTACCTAAGGTGTCATTTTTAGGCTACATTATATCGAATTCTGGGTTTGAAATGGATCCACTAAAACTCTCGGCCATTTCCGAGTGGCCTCAGCCTCAAGCCTTGAAACCACTCCAAAGATTTCTAGGATTTGCCAACTACTACAGGAAGTTCATTCATAATTTCTCTAAGATTGTCGCGCCACTCACGTCTATGACTAAAAAAGGAGCTAATTGTCGTATTTGGTCTGTTGAAGCGATCCAAGCTTTTTCTTTCTTGAAACAAGCATTTGCCTCTGCGCCAGTGTTGAGACATCCTGACGTTACTAAACCATTCGTAATTGAGGTTGATGCTTCTGAAGTGGGGGTTGGGGCAATATTATCTCAAAGGAAGGAATTTACTGATAAACTTCATCCCTGTGCCTATTTTTCTAAGAAATTCTCCACGGCGGAATCTCATTATGATGTGGGGAATCGAGAACTTCTGGGCATTATTATGTCTCTCCAAGAATGGAGACACCTACTTGAGGGGGCTAGGAACCCTATCACAATTCTTACCGACCATAAGAATTTGGAATATTTGAGTAGAGCTAGACGTCTCAATCCTCGGCAAGCTAGATGGTCACTTTTTCTCTCCAGGTTCCAATTTATAATTTCTTTTCGTCCTGGTTCTAAAAACATTAAAGCGGATGCTCTCTCTAGGCAATTTGACGTTGTTTCTAATTCCAAACCCGCTCCGGAACCCATCCTCGCCCCTTCACAAATCGTTGCTTCCGTTACTACTCAAATGGCATCTCCGTTAGTTTCTCGTATTCTTCTGCAGCAGTCCAGAGCTCCAGTTCACAGTAAATGGCCAGAAAATACTTTATTCGTTTCTACTGCGTATAGGGAAGAAGTGTTGCTTTGGGCCCACTCGTCCTTGCCCTCGGGACACCCGTGTGCACGACGTACTAAAGAAATTATTGCACGTCAATTTTGGTGGCCTACCTTGAATAAGGACTGTAATGAGTTTGTAGCTGCCTGTATTTCTTGTACTACTGCTAAAAGTACCCATGCCAAACCTATGGGGTTACTGCATCCTTTGCCCATCCCCTCACGTCCATGGACACACCTAGCTATGGATTTTATCGTTGAGCTACCTTCTTCTCAGGGCTACACTGTTATTTTTGTTGTGGTAGATCGATTTTCTAAAATGTGTCATTTTGTTCCTCTTAAAAAATTACCTTCCGCTCCAGAACTTGTGCCAGTTTTTGTTAGGGAGATTATTCGTGTTCATGGCATTCCTCAGCAAATTGTATCAGATAGGGGTGTCCAATTTACTGCTCTCTTTTGGAAAACCTTTTGTAACACCTTGGGTATATCCTTGGCATTTTCTTCGGCGTACCATCCTCAAACTGATGGCATTACGGAGAGAACTAACCAATCCTTAGAGCAATTCCTTAGATTGTTTGTGGGGGATCATCAAGATGATTGGTCTCAGTTACTTCCCTGGGCTGAATTTGCCAAAAATAATTCGATGCACGAAGCCTCTCACATTTCGCCTTTCTTTTGTAATTATGGTTTCCACCCTACGATATTACCTAGTTCTTTTGAATCTTCTTCGGTCCCTGCAGTGGATTATTATGTTTCTAAGTTGCCTTCTGTGTGGAATTCTGTGCATCTAGCCTTGTCTAAGACTACTCAAATATATAAGCGCCAAGCTAATCGACATCGTCGGTTGGCCCCTTCCTATGCTATTGGTGATAGGGTATGGCTATCTACTAGAAACATTAAACTTAAAGTTCCTTCCATGAAGCTAGCTCCTAGGTACATTGGTCCGTTCCGTATCGACCGTAAATTAAATCCTGTTACTTACCAGTTACGCCTTCCGTCTTCTCTTCGCATTCCTCGTTCGTTTCATGTTTCGTTACTCAAACCTTTGGTGTGTAATAGATTCTCTAAATATACTCCCAGTCCTCAGTCCGTAGTTATCGATTCTCAGGAAGAATATGAGATCCAAGCCATTATTGACGCTAAAAGAATTCGTAATTCATTACGTTACCTAGTTCATTGGAAAGGTTATGGTCCTGAAGAGAGATCTTGGATCTCTCATAAAGACCTTCATGCTCCCTCGTTGCTTAAACGTTTTTATAAGAAATTTCCTTATAAGCCTGGTAATTGTCGGCCTTTGGCCGGCCCTCGAAAGGGGGGTACTGTCACGTTCTCACCCTCGGTGGCGGGTGCTCGCGGGCGCAGCGCAGCTCGCGAGCGGCTGCTACCGGGGGTGACGAGTGTCCCTCTTGACGG